>SNQJ01S0012268.1:68046-116927 GCA_010110895.2 Picea sitchensis
A
This sequence comes from Picea sitchensis, assembly GCA_010110895.2. Lineage (NCBI taxonomy): Eukaryota > Viridiplantae > Streptophyta > Pinopsida > Pinales > Pinaceae > Picea > Picea sitchensis. The sequence goes on from SNQJ01S0012268.1 coordinate 68,048, forward strand.
TCACAGTGATACAATATTTATCAATGGCTTACCATTCTCATCATTGTTCTACTACATTGCTCTGCTCTACTTGCATCAGTGTCTTCTTGCACCCCTTCCTTACGCTTTATGTTCTTCTGCCTTTTATGCTCTGTGTGCCATGTCCCTTCTATGCACCATTCCTCTTCTATGCATTTCAGCTGCTACACTCTGCCTCCTTCTACACACCTGAATCACTCTCAATAGCCCCCAATCTCTTCTCTGTTTTGCATTTTTATTCACTCTATGCATCTTCTGCATCTTCTATTCACAATGCTTCTACATGCTCTCCCCCTGTCAAGTGCTCTGCTTGACCATCATTACAACTCTTCATCTTCTCTGGCGGTTAAACCCATGCATCCATCATCATTGGGTGTTATGTTGAGATTCCTTAGCCTCTCCAGCAGTCGAGACTCTTCGTCTTCTCTATCACAGTCAAGATCATTCCCTCTATTGTAGTTCCAGGATCCAATGGTCTTACCTCTATCAATAGCCTCTATAAAAAGTCTTCATGCCACTAGAAGATGCCTCGAGACTCTTCATCTTCTCTGACGATCATCTTGAAGTCTCTTCAAGTCCTCTGACATAAACCATTAGTCGTTTCTAGTAGTTACACTATGAACCTCCAAGAAAATGCATCAGCAACTGAATTGCCAACCATCCAAGAGTCATGATTCAGTTTTGCTAATTGAATCATAACTGATCGATTAACTGTGAAGAGAAACAATAGCCCTTCGATCAGATTTCCAAGTATCCAACACTGTTGGATTACAAGCACAAGGTCTCGCGTTGATTTCACCATTTTGCATTTCGACATTTCGGCATTTCGGCATTCCTGTGGTGAAGAGTCTTGAATATTCATGTTACGATCACTGAAAATGAGCTTAACTTGGTGCTAGCTCCTCCCTCTCACATGACCACTGATGGTGACCACAACCTACACCAAAAAGTGTTTTCCCATTTTGACATTTTGGCATTTCGAAATTCCTGTGAAGAAGTGTCTCGACACTCCAAGTCACAATCCCTAAAATGGAGACAGATCAATGGTCCACAAGACTTCATAATCTGATCCCTTCTTTTCTTAATCGAACGAATGACGGGATTTCAATGTTTTTCCCTTTGAGTCATCGTGACTCCAACATTATAAAATTCATGATCACAAAATCTCCGAAGTAATCCGACGGTTCACATAACCCACTGAGATGGATGGTTGACGGGATTTCAGAGTTTTGCCTTTCGAGTTTTCGAGACTCACAATAGTCCCTTTTGGCATTTCAGAGTTTGAGACTTCATGATGGTGGAGTTTCTTCTTGCTATGTAAAACCCCAAAATAGAAAGTTTCGATGTGACATAAACCTACTGACGTCACACGCGGATTGACACGTGCTGAATAGATGCCACATGTCACTCTGATTCGTGACTTACATGTGCCTGAAATATTAAATAAACTTGACACTTTTCATTGCCTGATTGTGCCATGTGTCCTTAGTTGACATGGTTTGTTGATGTGCCTATTTCGGGATTTCGGGGTTTGCTACTTCAAAGGTTAAAGTTCCTTTGATCTTTGATTTCCCAGTCTGTGAAACTTCAAAATGGAGTCTTTGTTGATGTGCCTGTTTTAGGATTTTGGGGTTCACTACTTCAAAGGTTAAAGTTCCTTTGATATTTGATTTTGCGGTCTGCGAAACTCCAAAATGGAGTCTTTGTTGATGTGCCTGTTTCGGGATTTCGGCGTTTCGCATTTCGCAACTTCGGGACTCCTGTGATGAAGAGTCTTGACTCTTGAATCCTCCAACTCCCGGTATCTGAAACTATGAAACGTCATGGTTTTTCATTTCACGATTTCATCATTCTTGTCGTGAGTTTCCTTGACACCTCCAACTCCCAGTATCCGAAACTCCGAAATGGAGATTAAGTTGGGGTTTTGCATTTCACAATTTTCTGCCATGAGTTGCTTCCTTGACTCCTAGAGTTTACGCTTCTGGATGGGATCCAATGATTAGTTGTTGAACTTGCCATTTCCATGCCATTATCCCTATGCTATTGGTCATGATTTTTGCCATCAATGACAATCATGCATACTCTGCACTATCTCTTCTGATCTTATCGAGCTTGCTCTGTTGTGTCTTCCCAAAATACTTCTGGTGCCCGCCTGGCACATTCTTCCTGTACTTAAGCCATCATCGTTGTTGTACTTGCCATCAATGACAAGAATAAGCTGCCTGTAAAACATGCCAACAATATCCCCCTTTGGCATTGATGGCAACAAAGGCACCTAGACTCTTTTCTCCCCCTTTGACATCAATGTCAAAGAATACATGCTCCCCCTGAGTTGTTGCAGTATTTTTAGGAGGTATCAGATATTAAACCAACACAAACTCCCCCTGACAGGATGGAATCTCTTATTTGAGGCATGCAGAATATTTGTATCTAAACCAGAGTCTTCTCCTTCTGATTCTTGGCCTGTTCATCTTCAACTTCCGTTGTATCCTCTGTAGAATACTCAAAATTGCTCACCTCTCTTACTGGGACTCCTTCATCAAACTTTTCTTGTCATAACTAGATGAGTCCCCCTATCACTGTTCTCTCTCTACTTCTGACTTCTTTCCCCCTTTGTTCCTAAAAGATTAGCTTTCCCTGACAAGGTCTTTCCCTGACAAGGTCTTTCCCCTTGTTATCTCTACAGGATGTCATGTATATCATTTTGTAAAACAAAATGTTGTTGTTGAGGATGTTGTTGTCCTACTGAAACACTACGTAATTGTAGCTCATACTTTTCAAATAGCCCTTGGATCTGCCCATTGATTCTCATCAATTTCTATTACTACAAATTCATTTTTCTTCCATGATTCTTACAACCCAAGGATTTTATGACCATATACATCACAAGAGAAAAACACTACAAACATTCTCACATCTTCTTTTCCTTTTTAGAAATGGAGGACCTGTATCAGGTTTCTTAGGAGCACTGATTTCTACCTTGTTGAGTCCAATACCAGATTTGTCATTTGGTGATCTTTGACTATCCAAGATTTTATCCAGGGTCATGGCACTGTTCAAGAACTTGATATGGGTGTTTGACTTCTCAACCTTCAAAACTTCTACTTCCAACTTATGACATGATTCTTCTCCTACTTCTTCCATGGGATAAATTCTAACTGAACATTCTTTTATTGTATCTGAATCTTCTTCTTTACTTGCAGGGGAGGATTCAACATCAACATTGTTGTTTGTCCTTATGATTTTAGCCACCACTTTCCCTGAGTTTACAGACTTTATCTTACAGTCTTTGGAAAGGACCACCTCTTTACATCCTCTGTCACACATTTGAATTACATTGAGAAAATTATGTTTCATCCCATATATAGGAAGATCATCCTGAGAATCTCCTTTTCCATTACTTAAAATCACCATCCCTTTATCCTTGTTTTTACCTGGTTCATCATTTTCAAGGATCACATTTCTTGTTTTGATTTTTTTTATAAGAAGAAGCCTATCCTTTTCTCCAGTCATGTGCTTGGAACATCTACTATCTATATTTCAGGGGTTCTTTTGTCTTTGAGCCGACAACACTAATCCACACTTATCACTTTATTTCTTCTTCCAAACCTTGACATTTTCAGCAGAGGAATTTGAATATGATTTATAGTTCTTTAAGCAACAATCAACAGCTTTATGTCCATAGTTATGACAGATGTAGCATTCTGGTTCATTGATTAAAGAGTCAAAACGATTGTTATGCTTAACCTATGTCCTTTTCCCAACCATCAAGTGATTTGCAATCTGTGGAGGTTTTTTACTTGGGTGTCTCATTCGTTGTTGTGGCAGATATATATACCTTGAATGTCTTGCTTGCTCATATCTAAATTTTAAAGAACAGTTTACAATGTTGTGACCAAAGTTAGAACATAAAAAACAATATCCATAGAAAAATCTTTGGTACCTAGAAAATGGTTGTCTTCTTTGAGTAGGTCGATTTCTTCCATGCTGATGATTTCCTTGAGTAGGGAGTGCATTATTTCTTTGTTCTACAGATTCAGTCTTGACACCTTTTTCTTTACTCCTCCTGGGTGGCTGATTGTCTTCCTTTGTTTCTGTAGGTTTGTTGTTGTCATTGGTTGTAGATTTGACAAACTTGATGGGTTCTTTGTTTCTTGGCTGACCACTACTTGATCCCTCTTCATAACCCAAACCAATTTTCAGATTTGGATTCCTTTGTTGATTCATAATGGTGGCTAATCCTTCTGAGGCTTTCATACTTGACAGATTTTGATGATACAAGGCTTGAAACTTCTCCAACTCTTTCCTTGTTTTCACTACTTCTTCTTCCAGGGCTTCAGATCTTGCCTTCTTTTCTGATAACTATTGTTTCATAATGTCCTCTATTTTCTTTGTCTCTTCTAATTCCACTTTTAGCAAGGCAAAGTCTTCATCAGGTTTTTTAGTGCCTTTCTTGAACTGTATCAACAATTGTTTTTGCTTTCTCTTCTTAAGTCCGAGTCTGTCAATCTCTTCCAAAGTGCCGATCAACTCTCTTTCCAAGTCAACCACAGCTTCTTCATAATTATCATCACTACATGTGATTTTATTATCATAATCCTCTTTGGCCATAAGCATGAAGTCATTTACCTTATATTCACAGGAAGAGTCACTATCGGTGTCTTCTAAGGAGTCATCATTGTTTACACATAAAATTTTCTTTCTATCAAATCTTTTGGATTTGTACTTCTCTTCACCTTCAGAGTTCTGGTTCTTCTTCTTGTGTGGACACTTATTTGAAAAGTGACCTATCTTACCACAGTTAAAACATTTGAGGGGAAGCTTCCCTTGATATTTTCCTGATCCTTTCTTTAACCTTCTCACAAATTTTGCCTCAATATCATCTAAATCTGAATCAGTATCCTTGTCTGCTTTAAAAGATGCTTATCTAGTAATGGATTTATCTTTGTTGATTCTCATTTCATATGCAGTTAAAGTTCCTAGGAGTTGATCAATGGACAGATTTTTAAAATCATTTAGTTCTTCTATTGCAGAGACTTTTGAATTAAATTTATCAAGCAAAGATCTTAAAATCTTCTGAACTAAAATTGATTCTTCAATCTTCTCACCAAGACCCTTCATGGAATTCACAAGTTCTTCAACTCTTAAAAAATACTTGCTAACTGTTTCATCTTCATTCATCTTTAGTTGTTCAAACTTCAACATAAATGTTTGAAGTTTGGCATCTTTTACTTTCGCATTTCCTTCATAGCTGCTAATAAGTTTATCCCACATTTCTTTGGCAGTTTGAAGATGCATCACCTTTACAAACTCGGATTCTGCTTGTCCATTCAAGATAGCATTCATTCCCTTAGCATTAAAGCTAAATTATAACTTATCATCCTTGGAAGCTAGCACAAAAGGCTTTATGTATCCAGTCTCTACTACATCTCAAACATCAACACCTAAGGCCATTAGGTATGTTCTCATTCTAACCTTCAAGAAGGAAAAATTTGTTCCATCAAACAGATGAGGCTTAGTGGCTGAAGTCCCTTCATGACTTGTCATGTTTAAGCTTACAGATCTACCTTTAGATAAAAGTAACTTGCCCTGATACCAATTATTGGACAACTGAGAGGGGGGTGAATCAGTTGTTATCGTGCTTAAACAATTATGGTTATTTTAAACTCTTTGCAGAGGACTTAATGACAATCACAATAATGCAAGGAAGTAAGAAATACAACATTCGACATCAGTCACACATATAAAATATACAGAGACACATATTTCCTGAGGAAACACATAAAGGGTGAAAACCTCTTCTTCTTAGTATGATAAGTAATCTTTACATTCTATACATTATCATACATATGAGCTCCAAATCAATGTGAGGCTACATCCTCTATTTTGCAAGCTGCAACTTGCTGAGAGCACCAACTCTCTGTTTTTTCTAGCACCAACAAGAAGGAAGCACCAACTCCCTGGTTTCTCTAGCACCCACTAGAAGGAAGCACCGACTCCCTGGTTTCTCTAGCACCTACTAGAAGGAAGAAACAACTCCCTAAGTTTTCCAGCACCAACTGGATGGAAGCACCAACTTCCAGTCACACAGGCACCAACCTGTAAAACAAAGAACAACAGTTCTCCCTTGCACCACCCTGCCACCCTGGTTTCTTTGGATGCAACCAGATGGAAGCTACAAATCCCTGTGTTCAAGCAACCACTTGAACCTTGAAGGACAACAGTCCTCCATAGCACCTCCCTACCACCCTGAAATATAAAGTTTTCTATATATAAATTTATCATAGTGATACAATATTTATCAATGGCTTACTGGTTTCATCACTGTTCTGCTACACATCTTTTCTCTACCTGCATCAATGTCTTCTTTCACCCTTTCCTTACGCTTTATGTTCTTCTGCCTTTTATGCTCTATGCACCATGTCCCTTCTATGCACCATTCCTCTTCTGTGGATTTCATCTTCTGCACTCTGCCTCCTTCTACACACCTGAATCACTCTCAATAGCCCCCAATCTCTTCTATGTTCTGCATTTTTATTCTCTCTGTTCATCTTCTGCATCCTCTATTCACAATGCTTCTGCATGCTCTCCCCATGTCGAGTGCTCTGCCTGATCATCATTACAACTCTTCAGCTTCTCTGGCGGTTAAACCCATGCGTCCATCGTCACTGGGTGTTATGTCGAGATTCCTTAGCCTCTCCAACAGTCGAGACTCTTCAGCTTCTCTGGCGGTTAAACCCGTGCGTCCATCATCACTGGGTGTTATGCCGAGATTCCTTAGCCTCTCCAACAGTCGAGACTCTTCATCTTCTCTGTCACAGTCGAGCTCATTCCCTTTGTTGCAGTTCCAGGCTCCAACGGTCTTGCCTCTGTCAATAGCCTCTATGAACAGTTTTCATTCCACTGGAATATGCCTTGAGACTCTTCATCTTCTCTAGTGATCACCCTGAAGTCTCTTCAAGTCCTCTGACAAAAACCATCAGTCGTTTCTAGCAGTTACACTGTGAAACTCCAAGAAAACGCATCAGCAATTGAATCGCCAACTGTCCAAGATTCATGGTTCAGTTCTACTAACTGAATCGTAACTGATCGATTAACTGTGAAGAGAAACAATAGCCCTTCGATCAGATTTCCAGGTATCCAACACTGTTGGATTACAAGCATAGGGTCTCGCGTTGATTTCGCCATTTCTCATTTCGACATTTTGACATTCCTGTGGTGAAGAGTCTCGACTCTTCATGTTACGATCACCAAAAATGATCTTAACTTGGTGCTAGCTACTCCCTCTCACATGACCAATGACGGTGACCACAGTCTACACTAAAAGGTTTTTTCTCATTTCGGCATTTCGGCATTCCTGTGAAGAAGTGTCTCGACACTCCAAGTCGCAATCCCCAAAATGGAGCCAGATCAACGGTCCACAAGACTTCATAATCTGATCCCTTCTTTTATTAATCAAACAACTGATGGTATTTCGATGTTTTTCCCTTCGATTCATCGTGACTCCAACATTATAAAATTCATGATCACAAAATCTCTGAAGTGATCGGATGGTTCACATAACCCACTGAGATGGACGGTTGACGGGATTTCAGAGTTTTGCCTTTCGGGTTTTCGAGACTCACAATAGTCCCTTTCGACATTTAAGAGTTTAAGACTTCATGATGGTGGAGTTTCTTCTTGCTATGTAAACCCCGAAAATAGAAAGTTTCAATGTGATGTAAACCTGCTAACGTCACACATGGATTGACACATGCCAAATAGCTTCCACGTGTTACTCTGATTCTTGACTTACATGTGCCTGAAATGTTGAATCATCTTGACATTTGTCATTGCCTAATTTTGCCACGTTTCCTTAGCTAACATAGTTTCATGACGTGGTTTGTTGATGTGCCTGTTTCAATATTTCGGGGTTCTCTACTTCAAAGGTTAAAGTTCCTTTGATCTTTGATTTCCTGGTCTGCGAAACTCCGAAATGGAGTCTTTGTTGATGTGCCTGTTTTGGGATTTCAGTGTTTTGCATTTTGCAACTTCAGGACTCCTGTGATGAAGAGTCTCGACTCTTGACTCCTCCAACTCCCAATATATGAAACTATGAAACGTCATGGTTTCACATTTCATGATTTCATCATTCTTGTCGTGAGTTTCCTTGACACCTCCAACTCCCGGTATCCGAAACTCCGAAATGGAGATTAAGTCGTGGTTTCGCATTTCGTGATTTTCTGCTGTGAGTTGCTTCTTTGACTCTTGGAGTTTACGCTTCTGAATGGGATCCAATGATCACTTGTTGAACTTTCCATTGCCATGCCATTATCCCTGTGTTGTTGGTCGTGATCTTTTCCATCAATGACAAACACGCATACTTTGCACTATCTCTTCTGATCTTATCGAGTTTGCTCTGCTGCGTCTTCCCAAAATACTTTTGGTGCCGCCTGGCACATTCTTCCTGTACTTAAGCCATCGTCGTTTTTGTACTTGCCATCAATGACAAGAATACACTAGTTGTAAAACATGCCAACACCCTTCAAGATGCATTATGTGCTCCAATGGTGCCACTTGCCTTCATTCAAGTTTCATTTATGTGGCGTGCCCTTCAAGACGCACTACATGCTCCAAGGGTGCCATTTTGGTAGACGTCCTCCCTTGGAGTTAATACTCCATCATGGGACCTTGTGGGAGACTAAGGGCCTCTAAGGAATAAGGACCTGCCTTATTGCATGCCCTTTAGAATATTCATAAGTGACCGTCTCAGTTTTCCCTCACAACATCATGGATCTCTCAAACTAAGTAGTCGTTAACGTAAAGTTCGAGCCATGACGAGAGTGATAGTAGGTTGTGGCAGGGTTGCTGCCATGCCTCTCCCTCAATATCTATGGTTTTCATGTGTGACCCCTTTACTCCAAATGTGAGTCTAATTAGAAAGCAATAGTCAGCCTGTGTCCATCAATGAAACATGTCAGCGATCTAAAATCAACATTATACTATACCAGTCATATGTCACATATGCAATAACAGAAATACTCAAACCATAAACAATCCACTCCTTGACTCGATCCAGAGTCCAAGGAGGTTCATCGATGCCATCGACATCCTCAATATTTCATGAGTCCTACACACTCAGGAGAATCCAGTCAATGGAATCTTTCGATACAAATATAATCAAATAACATATCATCATATCCACAACATCATCATAATCCATAAGTGAAACAATCAATCATATAATGAACCGGATCACTTGCACGCAAGTGTTCTCAAAGAATAATTCCAATCAGGTGTGCACAAGAGAATGATGTTACATACACCCCCTCTTGTTTTAAACTTCATCCTAAAGTTTCACAGTATACAAGTGCATAAATAAAGTATCTGACAATATCTAAAGCTCTAGCCATCAAATAAAAATGGAAACTACTGACACGTATCATATGCGTCCGCCCAGGTAGCCGAGTGTAAACTAAAATTTTCCCACTGGACCTTGACCTTATCAACTTTTTGACATCGTAGTTGTCGAATGCGATGGTCTAGAATGTGGATTGGCTCCACCGTGAGTGCACCCTTGTTTGATACCTACAAGGAAATCATGTCAATCAAATGTGTAGGATCACTAACATAATGTCTCAAAACAGATACATGAAAAACATCCTGCATACACGTCAAAGAATCGAGAAAGGCTAGTCGATAGGCCATGGGCCCCTTCCTTTCCAAAACCTCGAAAGGTCCCACGAACCTAGGAGAGAGTTTATCACCCTTTCCAAACTTGATAGAACTCTTGTGCAGTTTCACCCGCAAGAAGACTCGATCACCAACTTCATAACTACGGTCAGTGTGATGCGCATCAACATAACTCTTCTTCTGATCCTACGCTTCCTTGATCCTTTGTCTCATCGTTTTCATTTTCTCTTCCATTTCTTTGATCACTTCTGGTCCTACTAGGACCCTATCCTCAAGTTGATCCCAAATCAAAGACATCCGACACCGTCACCCATAAAGAAACTCAAATTGTGCCATCTTAATGGCGATTTGATAATTATTGTTGTATGCAAATTCTACCAGTGGAAAGAACTCTTCCCAATGATTCTGTTGGTCCATCATGTACATAAAAAACATGTACTCCAATATTTGGTTGGTTCGTTCGGTCTGACCGTCTGTCTCTGAGTGATATGCGATACTAAAGTTAAGTTGGGTTCCCAAGGCCTCTTGGAAACTAGTCCAAAATCCTCCTGTAAACACCGATCCTTGATCAGATATAATCCTCTTAGGCATGCCATGCAATCTCACAATCTCGCTGATGAAAAATATAGCTATGTCAGGTGCCTGATATGTTGTATGCACATGGATAAAATGAACACTCTTCATTAGAGTGTCAACTGCCATGAAAATCGAGTCGTGCTTCCTTGTCATCAACGACAATCCAATAATGAAGTCCATCGAATTGACCTCCCATTTCGATTCCAGAATAACATGTGGTTGTAGTAATCCCGTCGGATGTCTATGTCCATCCTTCACTTGATGACATTATAGACATCTCTCCATGTAGTTGACTATGTCCGCCTTCATTCCTTTCCACAAGAATAAGGTTTTAAGTTCTTCCCTCATCTTCGTGACTCCTAGATGAGCCTTGTACACTGCCCTATGAGATTCATTTAAGATCAAACTTCTCAAATTGTCATTGGGTGATACGTAAATCTGGTTATTCTATCTCATTAATCCATTGTTTTCCACCTTGAATCCCTCAAATTTCGGTACCAACATGGTGTTTTGTCCAATAAATTCCTTAACCTCTTTATACTAGTCGTCATCATGTTGTAAAGTTAGAATATTTTCACGTAGATTCATCTAAAGAAGTCTCACCGAAAATATGTGTGGTCTCCGACTCAATGCATCAACCACTCTGTTCACTGTTCCTTTTATGTAGGTAATCTCAAAATTGTACTCGCTAAGTAGTTCTGACCAATGCCTTTGTCGCACGTTCAAGTTGCTTTGCGTAAAAATGTGTTGTAAACCATAGTGGTCCAATTTTAGTTCGAATTTCCATCCAATCAAGTAGTGTCTACAAACTTTCAAGGAATATACATTGGATAACAACTCCAAATCGTGCGTCGCATAGTTCTCCTCATACCTTCTTAACTTTCTCGAGATGTAAGTGATCACTCGACCGTCTTGCATAAAGACTCCACCTAAGCCTTCCTTGGATGCGTCAGTGTATACTGAGAAGTCCTCGTCCATATCAGGGACTTTCAGTATGGGTGATATCATAAAAAACTCCTTGAGCCTTTGAAACACTATGGCGTATTTCTCAGTCCATACAAACTTCTTGTTTTCTTCTACAATTCCGTAATTGGATTTTCTATCTCCGAAAAACCCTCGACGAACTGTCGATAATATCTTGCTAAACCCATGAATCTACGCACTTATGGGACATTCGTAGTCGCAAGCCATTCCATAATATCCTCAACCTTTGCTGGATCCATAGTGATACCTTCATCAGAGACGGCATGCCCTAAATAATGAATCTTCGATTGATAAAACAAGAATTTCGACAGTTTCCCAAACAATTTGTTCTCTCGTAGACACTATAGTACCAAGCACAAATGTTCATCCTACTCTTCCATCATCCGAGAATATATCAAAATATCGTTAATGAATACTTGAACAAACTTGTCCAAGTATTCATGGAACACCCCATTAACAAGATCATAAATACCCCTAGGGAATTTGTCAGTCCAAACGGTAAAATAATAAACTTGTAATGTCCAAACCTTGTCTTAAAGGCGGTGTTAGGAATGTCTTCCTCTTTGATCCGTAACTGGTGATACCTTGATCTCAAGTCGATCTTTGAGAACACTGTCGGTCCTTTCATCTGATGAAACATATTGTCTATTCTTGGCAATAGATACTAGTTCTTGATCACTGCCTTGTTCAATTGACGGTAGTCAACGCAGAGTCTCCACAACCCATCCTTCTTCTGTATGAAAATAACAGGCGCACCCCATGGTGACACACTTGGATGTATAATTCCTAGATCCAACAACTCCTTCAGTTGCATTTTCAACTCTTGTATCTCAGGGGTTAAAATCCGATAAGGTGTTCTTGCTATTGGTTCAGTCCCCATTTTTAGGTCTATGGTAAATTCCAATTCCCTATCAGGCATCAAGCCTAGTAACTCCTCTGGGAATACGTCCACAAATTATTGTACTACCGAAAGGTTTTCCAGTCCTTCTGCCACACCCTTTTCATTCAATGCAAGGTTCACATATAGTTTACATCCCTTGCGCATGCTCTTCCGAAGTTGTAGGGAAGAAATGAACCTTAGGGAAACTCCCTGTTTCCTTCCCACAATCACACGTCTTTGTCCCTCATCATCGACCAAATTGAACTGTTTTGTCTTACAGTTGAGTATCACCTCATGCAATTCCAACCATTCCATACCGATCACGACGTCATAAGATCATAATATTGTAACATATAAGTTGGCCTTTGTGACAAAATATCCCAGGTTGAGGCTACAACCCGTAACCTTTCCTCCAACCTTTTGTTTGGCTCCCGAGGCCATTTCTACAAAGCTAAACTTGTCCTGATCGACTTCCTTTACCTTAATTATTTTTAGCGCTGCACCAGAAATAAAGCTCTCTGTAGCACCTAGATATATAAAAATACTAAGGGTCTGGTCATCAATGGTACTTGACATCTCGAGCACAGTAGAATGGTGCTCGACCTAGCGTTTATTTACCACAACATGAATCTAATGGGCATTGCCCAAATATCCTACGGTAGTGTGTTCGGATGATCTGAATGCTCTAGCCCTCTCAATTGGGAAGTCATGCTAGTAATGCGGCTCTACACATGTCCAAGACCATGTCTTCGGTCTAGTACTCCTAGTCCCCGAAGTAGAAGTTGACGACCCGCCAACCTGAAACCCTGGTATGTTCTGCTGAACATGCCTGAACTATTGGTGCTGCAGTCGACGTTGTTGTTGGTGTTGTGGTCCTTTGTAGGGAGTCCATTTCTGAGGCATTGGTCGCCGTGGTGTAGTGAATGTGGATCCTATCAGAGTGCCTCAATACCCTAGTGGATGTCTAGTTGGTGTCTGATGTTGTTGTGCACTAGATTTCACATGTCCCATCGGTCTTTCCGGAGTATCGCTCTGACCCTCGCTGATGAGCTCCTCCTTAGCTACGAGGGCCTTCTGGACAACATTGTGCAACGTTTGAGGCATCAAAATACTCACTTTTGCATGAATGTTGACGTTAAGGTCGAACACAAGCTTGTTGACCTTAAGCTTATTGGTATTCAGGTGCAGAGCATACCGAAGCAACTCCATGAAATGTGCCTCATACTCGAGCACCGTACGACCACTCTCTCGTAAGGCATTGAACTCATTGAGATAACGCTCAATGAATTCCTTATACATATAACTCTCCCGAAAATGCTCCTTGAACAGTTCCCATGACACGTCTTCAACGACCATGTTTAGTTGTGGTAGGAGCGTCTTCCACCAAAGTAGAGCGTTCGCCTTCATTTGAAAGGTCGCCATGCAAACCTTCATGTTGGAGGTATAGTCGCAAAGTTTAAATCACATCGCCATATTCTCCAAACATGCCTTAGTGGTTTCACTGTCCATGGAACCAAAGAACTCAGGAAACTTGACCTTCTCAAGTTCTCGGTGAATGCTACCAATACCGACTTGGGTGCGTGGTGGACCCTCAGGGTGTACCAGAGCCCTGGCCTCATCTCTATCCAAATGGCTGATCAGGGCCTCTGACATCCTCTGAAAGGACCTCATCAACCCAACCACATCTCCCACAACTATATGTTCCTGTCTGATGAATTGTTCTTCTCCTTGGGTGTTAGACCCCTCAGACGTGGATTCTATTGGAGGCATCACACCTCCTCGCCTAGCACCATGTATTCCTCTAACCATGATTACATGCATGAATACAAATCAAATTAATTCATGATAAATTAAAACAAGTGTTGATGCAAAGGAAGTATTAATGCTCCCAATTCGCGGGTTGAACCCACTCTAATACCATATGTAAAGGCCCCTACCGTTATGCCACAAAAACAACGTACAACAGGTATTTTTTTTTTTTTAAAGAATTAGGTCAATAACGTCAACCATAAAGTCATAGAGACACAACTCGATGATATCATAATGAATGAACTTCATGCGACACATAAACACAAAAAACATAGCATATTATCAAATCATGAAGCTTGAAGCAATTCATGAACATTTACTCAGATAAAGAATATAAATGACTATCCGCTCATCCTACCTTGCAGTGGTTAGGACCTCCAGGACACATAAGAAATGCTCAAGCCCAGGCTCCCATCAATTTTGACCATTTAAGGTCTCAGGGTTGACGACTGTTCTGAGGAACAAGGAGGTGTCTACATCCCAACCGACACAATCAAGTCCAAACCGACTAAGCTAAATAACATCATCAACGATCAACCAGGCGCAAAAAAGTTCTAAAAATCCAACAAATGTAACATAAAATTCCATGGCACAAGAAAACTTGATACTAAATCCATCCAACAATGACATAAGTCAAGGTGCAAATAATCTACTTATTAAGTTTTAAGGCGCAACAAATCTACTTAACTTCCAGGCACGTGATTAAATCAATCATCAGATTACAATTATAAACATGATTTTCAAGGTAAGCACATGATCCATTTGCTAGATTAACATATTCATGTATCGATCAATGCACACAATTAATTCAATCATAAGGGAATCATACAACAACATCGTGACAAGTGGCTAGCAAACTAAGGTGTAAACATTCTGCATCAACTTAGCCCATAACACAAACAATCTAAACACCTATTCTTCAACAGAAACCAAAACGCAAGGAAACTCAATATTAAACGATCAAGCCTCAACATAGACTAATGGCAAAATAATTTCTAAGTATAAAAAACATTCATATATCAACATATATAAGTAGCGTAATATAATCCAATTTAATACACATTCTTCATTATTTCTATAATGCTTGAATAATAATCATATTAAATAATTATTACCATAATATATTTATTATATATAATGCTATTAATATTAAACTTAGACACATTACAATGGATTCTTTTACTGTATAAAATAAAATAAACTGAGACACATTACCATATATTCTTTTCACTGTGTAAAATAAACTTAGACACATTACCATATATTCTCTTTACTGTATAAAATAAAACTTAGACACATTACAATTGATTCTTTTACTGTATAAATAAAATAATAAAAAGTAAGAGTAGTAAACCAACCTTCCTTAACATGAGAATTAAGAGTATATATTTTCTTATTTTTATAATTTTCATTTTAAGAAGGTCATTTTTGATATCTTGTTAAATAAGGTAATCATATCCATTGAAGTTTTGATTCTTTTAATGTATAAATAAGAACCATTGAAGTTTTGATTCTTTTAATGTATAAATAAGAATTAAAAATAAGAATGGGTGTTGAGATGGGTATCTCAGAGTCAACTCTGAGATGGGTATCTCAACTCTCACAAGAAAAATCAGTCAAGAAAAAAATTCGATAGCATAACTTTACGCATATCAGACGTGATTCATTTCCCTCCTTCGCCATTTCTTTTATAGATTTCTTTTAGTGACTAGTTGCCAAAATGCACATTAAATTCTTTTTATTAAATTTTTATTAGGATAATTCTCCCCTGTACACTTGTCACTCGATCCCTTAGTTGCACCAGAAATTCATTTAATTAATTAAATTCAATTTCCAATTTCCTTCACCCACCTAAAAGTGTTCCTAAAAATGCTCCTCAATGTCCCTTTATTCCCTCACATTCCCTTAATGACTGATGTCTTTCTTAAAGCTTAATTGAGTTCTAAATTGAAAAGTTCTCTATACTAGATTCCCTTCTATTTTCCACATTTCTTTTGTATTTAAGTTTCCCCTTTTTGGTCTAAGTTCTAAATTAGCAAGTTTTTCACATAGCCAACAATTAATTTTTTGTTAAATTCTTTCTCCTTTATTTTTTAAATTTGATTTTTCTTCATCCCCCTTTATTAATTGATTAATTAGTTTTAGTCTGTATAGACCAATTAGACCTATGCTCTAATTTCAACTAGGCTTACTAAAATTGTTTTTAATGGAAATTTTATAATTTTTAAACTTTACTCAGACAAAATTTATTTTAAGGATGACCAGGTCAAAATGAGATATTATTTTCTAGGTACGTAGGTCCATTGACTCATCAGTGTTAAAAACTACGACGTGCTCTTCAAAATGCACTACGTGCTCCAAGGGTGCCACTTTCTTTCTTTCAAGTTTTATTTATGCGACGTGCCATAAGTTCTGGAGTCCAAGGAGGTCCATCGATGCCATCGACTTACTCAATCTGTCCAGAGTCCTGCACACTCAGGAGAAACCAGTCAATAACACTTGTCGATACAAATATAATCAAATAACATATCATCATATCCACAACATCATCGTAATCCATAAGAAAAATAGTAAATCATATAATGAACTGGATCACTTGCATGCAAGTGTCATCAAAGAATAAGTCCAATCGGGTGTGCGCAAGAGTAGGGTGTTACATTGTTAGTGACAGGGACAACGAGTTTCTTAGTGCATTTTGGCAAGAGTTGTTCAGGCTGGCTGGCACAAAGTTGACTCCCAACACTAGTTACCACCCTCAAATAGATGGGAATACTGATATTGTGAACAAATGGCTTGAGGGATATCTACGTAACTACGTTTCTGGGTAGCAGAAAGCATGGGAGAAGTGGTTACATCTGGGAGAACATTGCTACAACACCACTCATCACATGTTCATAAGCATGACATTGTTTTGAGCATTGTATGGGTATGATTCTCAGTCCTTTGTTTATTTGGAGTTTGGATATAGCAGGGCTCCCAAAGCCAAATAATGGATCCAAGAGATCCAAGACATACTGAAGGCTCTCAAGGACAATCTACATACGACCCAAAATCAGCAGAATCTATATGCCAGAAAGACTATGGTCAAGCACACTTTTGAGGTGGGAAACTTGGTTTTCTTGAGGCTACAACGATATAGACAGTCTTCGCTAAATAAGAGAAACACAAAGAATCTTAATCCACATTTTTATGGACCCTACAGGGTGGTTCAGAGAGTTGGCGAGGTGGATTATGAGCTGGAATTGCCATAGGGAAGCAAGATTCATATTGTGTTTTACGTCTAATGTCTCAAAAAGGCATTGGAGAAACATGTCACAACTTCGATAGAGCTACCTCCATTGGATGAAGAGGGGAAGGTACTATTGGTTCCTAAAGAGGTATTGGAGGTACGAGAGAGGAGATTGCATAACAAGGTGATTTGGGAATACCTCATGAGATGGAAAGACTTACGAGTAGAGGATGCCACATGGGAAAGTGATCATATCTTGCATCATCCAAATTTGTTGTTGCTTGAGGATAGGTAATCTTGGGAAGGGAGGACTGTAATGTCCCTTTCCAAATGATTCCTCTGATTGAAAAAGTAGGCTAAGTAATTCCCGTAGGCTATAGTGAGGGTTCAAAAAGGTCATGGGCACTAGAATTAAATTAATTTTAAAAGGGGGAATTGGGTAAGTGGTTAAAAAGGAACCTAAGTGACTTTGAGAATATGAAACATTACTTAAAATTATTAAAGGGTAGTAGGGTAAAAAAAAGATGAAAGGGAGAATAAAAGGGAAAATAGGGAACCCTCTCTCATTTTCTTTTCTTTGAATTTTCTAATTTTTCATTGAGAGAGCTCATTGTGGCTTTGGAACTCTTGGGACAAAAACCCTAGGAGAATTTTCTGAGATTGGTTTTGGTGGTGAGACAAATCCACCCTAGCTAGTCATTTTGGGGAAGAGATCATACAAATTTCTTCATGGTGCTTCAGTGTATCTGAGTATTCTTCCTTTTTGGGAAACAAAGCTTCTATTGGTAGCTGAGTTTTCATTATGGCAACTGAGTTTCTTGAGGTGGGGCATTTTTTTTCATAAACACTGAGTTATCCACCTTGCTGAGACAATTTAAAGTCCAAAGGGGTCGTATTACTGATTAGAAGGGGAAAGTTTCACTTGTTGGTCACTTTCCTTGCTTGTTGGACACATTTCTTGGAGTTTGGTACATTCTCTCTATGCTGGGTGCATTCCTGAGCAACAAGAATGGGGTTTTTCTATAAATAAGTCAAGTTATCCTATTGGAGGTTAAGTTCCAAATCTGCTAATCATACCATCTCATTTGGGAAATAAATTTCACTGGGTCAGAAAGTTAATATCATATTTGGGTCATTTCTTATCTTGTTGGGATGTATTTCTCCTTTTGTGGCCAAATATATTAGTGAAGGGGACAATCTTCCTATAGCCGCTTAATGTGCAATTAAGGGGCGAGTTTGGGTGATGTTGGAGAAGTGAATTAAGGGTTACTATTGTCATCTGATCTGTTATCCATTGTTGGACTATTATTTGTACCTTGCTGATCAAACTCTTCACCTACAACTCTGTATTCTTCCTCAGAAATAATACCAGGTTCCTTTTATGTTTTATTTTTTTTGTAAGTAAGAGTTGTATAAAAATCCTTCAAAAAACCAGAGTTACAAAAGTTATCCAGAGGTCTGGATTGTAATAAATGAACTACCCCAAGGGAAAACTAGTTCATCCAGTCGGTAATAGTAGAGGCAAGTGTTATAAGATACCAGTCTTAGAAATGATAAAACTTAAAAACTTAAACAATAAACAACATATCAAGCATGGTCCTGGCGACCAAGAGGCAAAAGCAAGTCATGTCAGTCATGCGGTTGGCCTGAAACACAACCATGCGAACTGGGAGGTGGCGAAGGTCGTTGGTTCCATAGCTTCCTCTTCGACGAGTGTCCCCCCCACTCCATGTGCTCGTGCAAGGCAGTTCTCGTGTCGTCCCCCTCCCTTCCAACTTCAAAAAATGTACAACTATCTTCCATGGCCTCATGCATGGCTGCTTCTACATCAACATCGTTTCCAAGCACTTCCTCTTCGACAGGTGTACCTCCCTCGTCCATGGCCACATGCATGGTAAGGCCCGAATCGTCTTCGTCTCCAACCCCTATAGCATATGCTCCTCCATCCCCCGAGTCGCCTCCATTTCCTTCCGCTGTGGCTTCACCTGCTCTTGGTGAATAGTGGTAAACCCATTGCAGAGTGGAGAGCATTTGCAGGAGCACTGCAACCTTTCCATCCATGATTTCCAGTCGAAATTGGAGGTCGTCAAGGCCTTGTCGCAGCTCAAAGACTAGACCTTGCAGGATAACGATGTTGTCCTGCAATTGTGAGTCTGGTACTGAGTCAGAAAAGAAGCGGGGCCCTAGTTGTGGCCCTGAGATATTTGGTGTCGCTTCCAGGTGAGGCCGACCGGAAGAGTTCTCTTGCTGTCCAGGTGCGCTCGTAGATGAATTTGGTGGGACTCCATGGGGCGGTATCAAGGATGAGGCCAAGTCGAAAGAGGGTCCTGGGTGGAAACCTAGTGAATTTTCAGAGAGGGCAATCCATTCCAACCGAGTAGCGGAGGGTGAGGAGAGGACCGGGAGTTCACCAGGACCTTGTCGTGATTGTGAAGGAGAGGAGTGTGAGGAATATGAAGCAGGTGATGAGTTAGGGGATGGTGTAGGTGGTGGTTTGAGAGCCACTTATGGCTAGCTTGGCTTCCAGGTAGATCCATGCCTTGATTTTCCTCTTTGCCTTGGCATTTCGTCGACGTTGAGGGGGAAAGCAGGTGCAGGGAGGAAGCACAGGTAATGGAGGTGTAGCTGGAAGAAAAGAAAGTTGTAGGGGAGCTCAACGAAGGGAGGGAACCTATGGAAATGAAATTGGAAGGAGGCATGATAGCGTCGAGGCTGCTGAAGGAGGAAAAGATGCACACACAGAGTAAATTCAAATTCATGGCATTGTGCCATCGAAAAGACAACAAGCAGAGGCCAAGCACACTGAGAGTAATGGTGCCTGGGCCATCGCAAGCTAGGCTTAAATGCATGAGGGTGGCGGGATGGTGTGCCACAATCCTGTTACATGGCCATCGCCATGCTGACTGCTTCATGCCCCCTCTGGATGACATTTGTCCTGCACTAGCACCTCATCTGTGGAACTAGGTTCCTTTTATGTTATTATTATTATATTGCTGGAATTTCCCATTGTATTGTAGTTGTTACAAATACTAATGCAACATATATCTTTGAAATTTTTGAAACTAGTCTTCTTGTAATCCTTTAGTAAAGGTTAGAACCCTTTGTAAATTGTTGATTGTATATTGTATGAAAACTGTTTGAATAAACAATTATACCATTAAACTAAGGAAAAGGTAAAAAAAAATTCACGAAACATTACAGAGGGGAAACAATGAATAATGACTTCCAAAATCTCAGATTATTTATTTTAGATGCTTCCTTGTTAGCAGAAACATATGACTCAAATGCTTGGTTTGTTGATTCTGGTGCCTCCATTCACATGTCATGTAATAAGGACTAATTTGAAAATTATCATGAAACACATAATGGTGCTAAAAACTATCTAGGGGATGATAGATCCCATCAAATCCAAGGGTATAGTGATGTATGTTTGACCTTGCCAAATGGTCGTGTTAATCAAATTCAAAATGTAATGTATGTGCTTGGTATAAATAAGAACTGATTCTCAGTTTCCACCATAATAGATCAAGATTTGGAGGTTGAGTTTGTTAAGTCACACTGTGTTGTGAAAGATATACAATATCATTATAAGATTATTGCAACTGGAGTAAAAAATGGAGGAATATATAAGATTGATGTGACAAGGAAGGGTCATCAACCATTGCCATCTACAACCATGTCAAGATAAGTGTTATGACATCAAAGATATGGTCATATTACTTATAATGACTTGTTACTACTTCAAAAACAAGGACTGTTGGAGGGTATTCAATTGCTTAAGAATGAACATACTACATGTGAAGGGTGTGAACTAAGTAAGCAACATAGGGAAGAATTCCCTACTCTTATAGATTAAAGAAAAAGATATATTCTTGAACTTGTGCAGACATATGTGTCTGGTCCCATGCAAACAAGGTCACTTGGTGGATCATATTATTTTCTAATATTTATTGATGATAGCACTAAATATACTTGGGTTTATTTTATGAGGAAGAAAAGTGATGTCTTTGAGTATTTTAAAGAATTTAAAAGCTTGGTTGAAAAACAAACATGCAGGAGTATCAAAATACTCGTATCATATCAAGGGGAAGAGTACACATCTGGAGCATTCATCATTTATTGAAAAAACAATGGAATATAACAACAATATATAGTTCCACATACTCCTCGACATAATGGAGTAGCTGAGAGGAAGAACAAAACTCTAGTTGAATGTGCATAGAGCATGCTTAAAGGTAAAAATATTACTAACTAGTTTTGGGTTGAACCAGTGAGTACTATTGTTTATTTGAAAAAATAGAAGTCCAACCAAAAGTTTAGACCATAAAATTCCTTTTGAAGCTCTTTATGGCTATAAACTAGTAGTAAGTCATCTAAGAGTATTTGGAAGAAAAGCATTTTCTCATGTTCCTAAATAATATAGGAGAAATATTGATGCTAAAGCAATCAAGTGCATTTTTATTGGTTACTATTCTAACCACAAAGCATATAATATGTTTGATCCCAACACACACAATTTTTTTTAAAAGTAGAGATGTATTATTTCATGAGCATGCATATGAAGGTCATAAGGTGGATAGTTATGATCCGTGTCATATTCCTTATGACTATGATGGAAATGTCAAATAAGTAGTAGATGTTGAATAAGAACATGAACAAGAACATGATGTATATTTAAGTAGCATGTACACTTCAAGTGGCCAAAGCACACTAAGAGAAGGAGAAGATTCACCACAAAGAAGAAGAAGATATGAAGGAACTCCACAAAGCAGTGTAGCACAAAGGAGATCAACATGACAAACTCATACACCCGTAAGGTATAAATATTATGCATTGATGACTTAAGTAATGAATGTTGTAGAACCTTTGAATTTTAATAAAGCTAAATCGAATAAAGTATGGAGGGATGCCATGAAAGAAGAGTATGATTCCATAATGAAGAAAGAAACATGGGAACCAACAAAACTTCCTGAAAATAAAGTCCCAATAGGATCCAAGTGGTTGTTCAAATCCAAATTTAATGTTGATGGTAGTATAGATAAATATAAATCTAGATTGGCTGCAAAAGTTCATTCAAAGAAAGAGGGAATTGATTATGAAGACACTTTTTCACCTATAGCTAAGTTGAATACCAATAGATTAATGATTGCATTAACTACAAAACATAATTGGAAACTACATCAGTTGGATGTTAAGTCCACATTTCTAAATGGAGAATTAAAGTAAGAAAGCCAATCTTTCTTGCATTCATGGCTGAGACTAGCTCTAGTGAGGTCATATGCTTTCTAGTAGCATTTAGCCTTAATTCCATACATTAAACCACATACTACCCCATTGCAATTTAACCTCTTATCTAAAAGGAAAATGAAAGTTATGTATGCACAAAATCACTCACATTTCATTTTAACTATATAATAATAATAATAATAATCTATTTTTAAGGTCATGGCCAAGCCACACCAAATTGGTTTATGAGACCCCCTTGTTTGTGGGACAAGGGACCCCCCTCCGCCGAGTGAATTGACTGGTAAAGCCTACGGAGGTATATATACCCTACCTCCCTCTGGATTTGAACTTGTGACCTCTTAAGAGGAGGAAACAAATGTTCTTAACCATTAAGCCCACTTTCGGTATTTTTTAATATATATATATATATATATATATATATATATATATATATTTTAAAAGTTATTTTTTTAATAATTTTTTTTAGATTAAGATAAATGCTCTGAAATTTGAGCTTACCCTTTACGATTAAGTTCACAATGAAACTGGGAATGAGAATGTTTTTTAATAATTTTTTTTTAGATTAAGATAAATGCTCTGAAATTTGAGCTTACCCTTTACGATTAAGTTCACAATGAAACTGGGAATGAGAATGTGCTTGAATTGAATCATTGTTGCAATATTATATGATTAAATAGAGCATAGTCTAAAAATTCTACTTTTTTAGGCAACTATCACAAGAATTTGGTTATACAATTATTGGTGAAATCACAATTTTTTGTTGTTTAAATTGCATTTTAAATGTACAAATGGATTCAGTATCTTGAAAAACCCCTCAAACCACTCAAGTTATATACACTCAACAACTCAAATGTGTAAAAACCCCTTGAACCACTCAAATTATAGTTTCAAAGTTTCAATGAACCCAAGTTTCGAAGTTTTAATGAACCATGTTGGCACTGTGTTCGTGTCTTGCGATTTGCCCTTGGTTGTTTTGATTTCTAAGCCATAGCTAGTTGACATGAACTTTGACATGTTTAAGTTGAGCTACCTGTCTCTTTGAAATTCTAATCAAATCGTTTGAACGATGGATTTGTAGTTTTGGGCAATATATTGTTAAATTTGTAATTTCGATCATTTGAGTCGGATTTCTCTATTGTTTATGACGTGATCTTGATTTCTCTAAGACATTGGAATTTTCTGTCTTGCTCGTTGAATATGAGTGAACTATCTGAAGATGAATTCTGTGGAGGATCATAGAATATAGACCAGAAGTTGACAGAGGAGTCCCAGGATACAAAGAATATATATTCTATAGCCATTAAACCAACACAAGAAAATAAAACTTCATAATTTCAAGTTAATTTATTATTAATTAATTAATAATAAGTATTAATACTTATTAATAATTAATTAAACTAAACTATTGATCTGTTAATAAATATTCTAATTATTAATATTAATAATTAGATTTATTAACTTATTAATATATATTCTATAGATTAACTTAATTAAACTATTGATCTATTAATATGTTAATTTATTAATGAACAAAAGAAATGTTAAATTAATGAAAGTAAGTTTAATTAACATATTAAACTTATGTTCATTAACATATCAATATGTTCATTGAACAATATCACTAAATGATATTAAATTAATTTTAAAATAAATGATATTACTAAGTGATATTAAATTAATTTACAAATTCATTAATATATTAATAGAATAATAGTTTAATGAACATACTAATGATCTCCTTTGTAGTCCTCATCAATGGGGCAACTTCCCCCTTTTTCATTTCAAAAAGGGGATTGTGTAAAGGTTGTCTCTTGTCCCCTTTAATTTTTCTTATGGTGGCCGAAGGACTGAGTAAAGCTATAGATTCAACAACCAGGGCAGGGAATTTTCAAGGAATACTAGTTGCACCAGAGATGAGGATCACTCATCTCTTATTTGAGGATGATGTACTCATTTTTTGGAATGGGGGAGTTGGAGATGCATAAATTCTGGATGACATTCTATTGTTGTTCCGATTGGCCACAAGGATGATAATAAATGACCAAAAATCAACCATCACTACATGTGAAATGAATGGAGAGGAAATGGCAGTATATCAAAGATTTTTTCTCTTCACTTTTCTGAATATTTAAGAAGGAATAAAATACTCGAGTTTCTAGTTAAAACCGAATAGTTATAGGAAAGAAGATTGGAAATGGTTGATAACTAAATTAGAGAAAAGATTAAATGGATGGAGCTTTAGATGGTTATCTAGAGAATGTAGGTTCACTCTGACCAAATCCATATTGGAATCCATACCATTTTTTTGTATGTCGCTAGCATGGATCCCCAAAGGGGTGGTAGAAAAAATAAGAAGGATTTGTGCTTGTTTCATTTGGTCTGGGACTGGAGATAAGTATACTCAACCATGGGAAAAGTGGGAAACTATAACAATGCCAAAATCTTTGGGAGGTTGGGGGTCAATTTTTTTTTCTTGTTTTCCAAGGTCCTTGCAGCAAAGGATTTCTAGAGGCTCATTTCAGTATCCTAGTCCGTGGTCTCTTGTAGTCTCACAAAAATATATTTCCCCATCTTCAATTGAACATTGGATCAGAAACCCAGACAAATATGCAACAAATGGTTCGATTATTTGGAAAGCGATGATCTCCTCGTTCTCAGTGGTCGGGGAAAGTCTTGCATGGAGGGTGGGAAAAGGAAATCATCTTTGTATTGGATCTTATCCCTATTCAGGGTGTGGGAATTATCATATTCTTCCAGAAGACCTAATTGACTAGCTTCATAGGCAAGGTATCTTCTACCTCTCTCAGCTAGATGATCCTCTTACAACAAATTTATGGAATCAAGGATGGAAAAATGCTACTTTTCTAGGATTAAACATGATCAATGCATATATAACGAGAAGCTATATTGTAGCACTAAGAAGAGGAAATATTAGACTCACTCATAGGAAATATGAATTAGTGTGGCAGAAAGATCCCATAGGCTTCTATACTCCAAAAGCGGGATACATAGATCCAAATATAAACCCCTTACAACAAAATCCCAAATGGTGGTGGACGGGCCTTTGGAAGATGAAATTCCCTCAAAAAGCCAAAATATTTATGTGGGAAGCCTTGAACAATCGAATCCCAACTTAGGAAATCCTGAATAAGCGTCAAATTGAAGGTCCAGGGAGATGTGCTCTTTGTAAAAATGTAAATGAATCCACCTTCCATATCCTCATCACATGTCCTTTCATCATGAAAATATGGAAAAAAATGTCCAGTAATCTCAGGCAGAACTGCATATGGAATGGAGAATATCTGGAGTTGGCTTGGAAGAACTGGACATCTGACCCAAGAAATAAGGAGATAAAATCTCTCCCACTCTTAATAAGATGGGGAATTTGACTAGCAAGGAACACAATGATTTTTAAGGAAAAATCTTCAATTTCAGAAGTAATCGTAGCACAATGCCTATCAATTCTATCCCATTTTCCCCAGTCCAAAGATGCACCACTGTTACGCGTAAGGAAACAAGAGGTTATAGAATCATCAAAACCTTGGGCGTTTTTCGATGGGGCCTCTTAGAACTCCAATTGTGGAGGAGGATATGTTCTATATTTATCGGACAACCATTGTTGTCATTTAAAAATGGGATTGGGTAGGGGGAAAAACAACTATGTCGAAATCATGGTGTTGAATCTTTTACTTCTTTTCACTAGAGAAAAAGGAATACAACAAATTCAAATTTTTGGGGACTCAATGAATGTCATTGTTGGTTTTCATTTCCCTTTTATCCATTTACCATTACAGATTGACCCTGGTTCATAACCAAGAAGCTTCCCAACAAAAGCCCTTAAAGACTATCGGTGCCTCTGGTCACCCAGAAGGCAACACAGTACACATAGTGTACTGCGCAGTCTCACCCGAGATAGATCTATGGGTGGATTCAATACTCAGGTGTTTGCAACCTGAGACTAAGCGAGATCTGTCCTTGTACATCACAACCTTTATCTAGTCTATTTAACATCCTGTTATAACATTTATTCTACGTATGCATGTAAAATACTAGATCTACTTAATTACTTCATTCATTCAACATTCATCAAGTAATCAGAGACAAAGACACTTTCATTCATTCCCACAACACAGTGTTATCGTGGTTCACCCCCTCTTGGGCTACGTCCACAAAGATCTAGCTCTCAGGATTTTATTATGGTTTAGAGAGATATCACACCGTGCATGTTTACATTCTTCGATATTACTCTACTCGACAAGCTCCTTGATCCCCGCAAGGCTGACTAGATCGCACTAGGATCCTCAGCCTGTGATCTAACCCTCGGGATTGAGTCACTCATTCCATCCTTAGCTTACCAGATCAATGATTTGTACATTTATCACAATACTCTTCCTCTCTGTCTCTCTTCTTTTTCTGTCTCTCTTAAGTACTACTTATTTATATCTTCGTCTCACCAACTATTACAATGTACTACAAAACCCTAACCCTAGCGGTTTTAGGTCTTCCATGCATGCGTGCATGCTTCTTTTTCTTCCAGTTGTCTCTTCCCTTTTGCATGCCTTTCTTCCCAAAACAGCCTTTCTTTCTGATTCAACCTGCTTCCAACAGGCCCCCAACACTGACATGTTGCTCGTCTCGAGCCACCTAACCTTGGTGTTCTTCGTTGATCTCTCTTGCGATCGATTGGAACTTCTCTGTGAGCTCTGTTTCTTGCATTTGGGAATGCACGATCTTCTGCTTGAGTGCATCCAATACCTGCAATGCAATCTCATCACTAACCATCCCTATGCACTCTACCTGGTTTTGTGCCATATTCGTTTTTGCTTCTTCCACCTGTGCAATGACCTCTACTTCCCACTCCTGGAGCAGTTCCATTTGAGCCTGACACTCCTTTTTCTGTATCTGTGCAACTATGAGTTCTTCCTACAGTTTCTTCATATCCTGTGCTTATTTTACGTGCTCCATGATTGGCATTATCTTATGCCTCTGCTTGAGGTCTTAGATAGCTTCGATTATCCTTTCTTCTTTCTAGTCCCACTACTGGACCTGTTGATCCTCTTCCAACTTTGTCTAGAGTTGTGCTGCTTTCTCGAACAAGTTGGCTGCCACATGGACTTGTTGCTCTATCTCCTTTATCTGCATTGTTGCCTTCTACTTCCTCTACTCCTTCATCTCTGGTGGAGTGGTAGGTATGAGCTTCTCTTGGAGGTGCTCGATCTCCTATTTGTATTGATGGATTGTCTGCACAATCTGATCAATCTTCTATGTCACCATGAGTTCGGTTGTCTACGTGCTCTTTGGGATTTTCTCATAGGCTACAACCAATTTATGCTCCAGATTATCTGCGTGGTCTTTCTCCTCTTTGGTCTCGAGCTTAGCTTGTTCAAGTACCAATTCCAGCTCGTCCCGATTGTCCTTTTCCTATTGAAATTTCGTTGTGTCTGTGTGTGCACGAGACTGTACCTCCTGTGTGATCTTGATTTGCAGTTTTTACAAGGCCTTGGTTGGTATCTGTGTCAATACCAATTGTATTTGAGCCAAGTCCTTTAGGGGTGTCTTCCCCACGATTTCATCCATGCGCAACATGTTAGGTGTGAAATGAAAGGTCAAGCTCAATTGTGCTGTCGTCTAGATACTGTCCTACTCACTTGATCCAAATTCACATCCTATCTGTGATGTTGATGGGTCTGTTCCTACGCTGCTACTAGCCTCCTGCGCTTCTCCGATCTATCTAAGGAGTTGTTGCATGTATGCAAAATCTTCCTCAATTATGTCCCTTTGGGGCGCAACATTATCAAAATCCTCTAATGTGTGATCCTGGATCATTTAGGCCACCATGTCTACATCGTCCTCGGTGATCATGTATTCTAGGGGTGTTTTGTGTGCCTTTACCTTATTGCACGCACCCACTATCTAGATGATTAGCCTCTTAGTCTGGCCTTGCTCCTATGGAGTAGCACTTGATGTGTTTCCTTGTGTTGTATCATCCTGTTTTGGCTGTACTTGTGGTGCATGTGTGTTGTTCTTCTTCCCCACCTGGGTGGATGTCTTGGATGTCCCCCCTTTTTTCTATTGTGCCTTGTTCTAACCTATCCATGGTTTCTTGTGCACCGTTATCTCTTCGACATGTGTTTGTTCCTACCTTACCTCCTCCTCCTCTATTTTTTCAAGTATTTCTCGATTGAGGATTGGAATCCTCCAATCATCATCCCAATCCTTAATGGCCATCTCTATGTGCACCTTCTTGATGCAGTAGCACAGTTGTAGCCATTGATTCTCGGGATATTTCCGTGACTGGATCCACATCGCATGTCTAGTGGCTTTGAAGTTTTCTATGCACTGATACTGTGTGATTTCTTCCGGTGTCACCCTCCAAGTGTTGGCGATGTTGTCCTGTAGGTCACTGAGATAACCTTCAAATATGGATGCATTCGCCTTTCTGTTCTTGGGGTCTGAGGAAGACCCTAGCGATAAGTATCGCACTCCATGGAAGGGATTGGGTCTAGTGGAAAAGAATGAATACTTCGACTCCTTCCATCCGATCAAGGCTATTAGGATGAGTAGCCATAAATAGTGAAATTTTGTCCCTAGATCCTGCGCATCCTTGTAGTCGTCTAGGAACAGATTAAAAAAATAAGGGACCCAACTGACTATGGTGCCCTCTACACACTATGCTATAGCTCCGATGACCTCGACTGAGACTTCCTTCTTGCGACATTTCCTAAGTAATTTGCATGCCATAATTTTTGTGGTCATTTTTTTTACAGCGTCACTAATACACTTGATTATGATTCCATGCGAGCCCCTTTCGGTACCATATTTATTCGTCATTTCCTCAGACAGTTCCTTCTCCTTCTTTTTATCCTCAAGGAAATGCGTGAGATCCTCAGCCCGTGATGGCAACCCTGTGATGTATGCAATAATATCTACGTCTATTGAGACGAGATGTTCCAGCCACAGGTATCCACCATGGGTGAATTCCATCAGTTGCTTGATGCAGTTGTTTGCATACTGGCCCCTCCCAAAGTGTGGTATGTCCAACAGGACTAGAATCCCATTTTTGGCCAGTCCCACTACCCACTGGACTGGTTGATTAATTGGTTCGCCAAAGGGACCTATACCTACAATCTGTAGATAGAATTTCTTTGCAAACTCTGGGAACTTGTCTGTGTCTGTCATGTCATGGTCCGAGTACCTAAATTTGTCCACGTGGCCTAACATATTTGTTGTTATACATACCCCTTATAGAATGCGCGACAAGACAATGGCTGTGGTGGATTTCCTGTACGGTGACCTTGGTACCGCCTGATTTCCCTTCTCTTGTGGTGGCTTACTTAAGGTTCCAACCTCCATTGTTCACTCTTCTGCATACTCATTTGGTTGTCCAGTGACATCTTCCACTGTTCCCTCCTGTGGCTATTATTGCGTGGTTGTCTATGATTTTTCCAACACGTTCATTTCTTCCTAGTTTGGGGCCATCCCATTGACTCTTGGGGCTTCTTCAGGGTTTGCGGGGTGCAATTGGTTTCCTACGTCCTCAGCTTGTTGGCCCTGTCCCTCTTTTGGCACATCAATGTTCATGCCCACTGGTGATGTCTGTTGGGTTTCCTCCACGATGGGTGTGGGGCTTCCTAGTGTCATATCAGGCGATGAGATTTCATCAATGTTGATGACTTATGGAGGTTGAGGTGGTTGTTGTTTGCTTCCCTGTGGCTATGGTAGTGCTTCGACGTTGCTTCAAGGTTTTCTAGTAGTCTAGCTCGATTCTCCCTATTTGGGTGGTGCCATGGTGTTAAGGATGTTGTTCATCAATCTTAGTGGCCTCTACAACCTCTACAACCTTAACTCTCTGCTTCGTATGCTTTATTGCTCTATTCCTTTCCCAATTTCAAAATAACATTTCCACTCCCATGTGCTTTCTTTATATTGGATTCGTGTGAAGCTTGTCAGAGACGTTAAGGTGATTATGTTTTAATTGAACCGCCACTTCCCGCGTACTTGCCATTGATTTTCCTTGCCATCACCAATTGGTGCGATTAATGCGACGTCTCGTCAATCATTTCTGGCATTCAATTCTAATAGTTGTCGTCAGTTGGCGCTTCTTTTACCATATCCGTCTTTCCCACTATTTCCACTTTGTAGTGACCATTGGCCTTTTCACCGTTGGGCTAGCATTTTCCGAGTGTGCGCGCACATTTTGTTTTCGGTGCACTATACCTTTGTTGTTATCTTTTGATGTCCGACGCAGCGCAACATTTTTTTTTTAAGTGCTAAGGGGTCGATTGTCCCTATACATCTTCAGTCAGCTCCCACTGATCATCCCTCTAAGTTTTGTGCCTCCTAAATCCTTCAACTGTACAACTCCCCCATCTATAACAATTTTTACTTCGTATGGTCCTAACCAATGCATTCTCTGTTTTCCTGGATGCTAAAGGGATTTATTGTCATACATCAAAACTAAGTCTCCTTCCTTGAGATTTTTCCTCTTGATATGTCTTTCATGCCAAGCTTTGTCCCTTTCTTTTTGGACTTCTTGGTGAAACCCTACTAGAATCCTATCTTCCTCCATGATCATTAGTTGATTCAACCTATCCTATACTATGCCTCGTTTTGTCATGTTCGTAATCATTGCTATGTGCAGACTGGGTACCAAACATTCCAGTGGTACCACTGCTTCTTGTCCATATACCAATCTTAATGGAGTTTGTCTTGTCAATTTCTTGCATGTGGTCCTGTATGCCCACAATACTACTGGTATCTTTAGGTCCCAATCATCCCTATTAACGTTGCAGATCTTTGTTAGTGGATTTTCAAGGATCTTTTTAAAGGCTTCCAATGTTCCATTTGTTTGAGGATGATATGGTGTACTCTTTTGATGATGAAATTCAAATTCCTCAGTCATAGCCTTAATAGTAATGTTAATGAAGTGAGTGCTTTGGCCACTCATCAAAATCCCGGGGAAACCAAATCTAATGATCACTTGTTTGAACATAAAGTGTGTTGTTATCTCCGCACTGCAATCTTTAATTGGTGCTGCTTCCGCCCATCTTGTTAGGTATTCTATCGTGGTGATAATTTACCTTGATCCTGACCTTTTTGATGGTGGGTTAACTGGTCCCACAAAATCTATTGCCCATTTTTCAAATACCTGCAAAGTTATCTATGGTCGTAGGGGCATCTCATCCCTTATATTCAGTTTACCAACCCTCTAACATACATTACATTTATTGCAGTAATCCTTTGAGTCTCAGTGAACAGTCGGCCACCATAGTCCTACACACAATACCTTCTGTGCAGTAGCTTTCCCTGCATAATTTCCTCCTGTTATTCCCTCATGGAATTTTGCTAAAATACTTGGTCTTTCATGTTCTAGCACACATCTTCTCAAGATATTATCTGCACCCATTTTGTATAAGTGTCATGCAATCAACTAATATTCTGCAGCCCAGACTACCAAATTATTCTTCTGTGCGGTGTTATATTCGTGTGGAGCAGTCCTTGTACTCAAGTACTGGGTAATGTATATGAAGTATTCATCGATGATCTGGACTGAAAATAACTGTGCGTCCAGAAATTTGTCCTCTAGATTTGTAGGTTCCTCCACATTCATGATCCTTGATAGGTGATCAGGTCCTGCGTTCAACTTTCCTGGCTTGACCATTACTTAGAAGTCAAACTCCTAGAACAACAATAACCATCTACAAGTTCTCCCCCCCAACACTATCTTGTTGACTAGGTATTTGAGCACTGAATGGTTTGTGAACATATTGAAATGTTTTCCTAGTAAGTAATGTATGAATTTTTGGAGTGTGTAGACCATAGCTAGGCCTTCCCTCTCTGTAGTGTTGTAGTTCTACTCTGATTCATACAATTTTATGCTCGCAAACGCTATAGGATGATCCAATTCTCCTCCTCCTGGTTGTGCCAAAATAACTTTGAGTGCTATGTTTGATGAATCTACATGTACATGGAATGTATTCTCCTAATATAGGAATACTATTATTGGTGTGGTTACCATCTTTTCTTTTAGTGTATCCAGACCGTGTTGACAATCCTCATTCCACTGGAACTTTATGTCTTTCCTTAGAAATTTCTCCATTGGCAAAGTGATCTACGTGTACCCTTTTATAAATTTCCAATAGTATCCTGTGTGTCCCAATGCCTCTCTCAATTGACGGACTGTCTTGGGTGGTGGTAGGTTAACAATTACTGCAATCTTGGTAGAATCTACTAGCAAACCTTGCTTTCATACTATATGGCCCAATAGTATTCCAAAAGGTGTTCCAAAGATGCACTTCTTGATGTTTAACAATATCTGGCATTGCCTGCATATTTCTAACATCAGCCACAATACCTCTACATGGTCTTTCGCCAGACTATAGACTGTCCAATTGTCCAGGTATACCTCTAGAAATTGGTGGATAAATTCTTTAAATATAGCTATGACTACTCTGGAAAATATTGTTGGTGCATTCTTCAGTCCAAACGGCATGACTGTGTACTGGTAGGATCCCCATTCTGTAGAAAAAGTGGTCTTTTATTTGTCTTCCAGTGCTATCTTGATCTAATGGTATCCTGAGAATCCATCGGTGAATGAATAAGCTTCATGTCCTCCTACGTTCTCCAACACCTCATCTGTGAAATGTGTAGGGAACATGTCATGTAGGCACACATCATTCAACTTCCTCAAGTCGATGCATATTCTTATCCCCCCTTTTTTTTTCTCCTGAACTACCATTAGGCTTATCCATTCTGATTCTTCTATAGGTTCTATGATTCCAGCCTCCAACATCCTATCGATCTCAGCTTTGACTTTTTTCTTATATATCATATTTAGCCTCTATGGTAGTTGTTTGATTGAGCTTACCTCATATTTGGGTGGTATCTTCATTTCACCTAGCTCTCCTGCTATGCCCATCATTTATGTGAACATTGTTGGGAATAGGTCATTGTACTCGCGCAGTAACTCTGTTATGCTTTCCACTATTTTCTCATCCCAGTAGTCTCCAATGCTGGCCATTTTGGGATTCTCAACTGTCCCAATGTTGACTTTCTTCACCTTGATCGACGCAACAATTACTTTTGATTCTAGAGGTGGAACTTTCACTTCTCTTTCGCCTTCAACTTCCTCAATCTGAATATCACGCGGGTCATCTTCCTCTGGTACTTCTTCTTGCACATGGTAGCATGCCAATAGTTCTTTTAATGTTTGTATGTTCTGTTGTTTTTATTTTGTTATAAGTTCAACTTCTGGTTCCTTAATGAATATCACCCCTCTTATTTGTTTAAGTGTTGCATCTATGTTGGGGTTCTCATGCTCAAATGAGAAAGTGATTGTAAATTTCTATTGTAGTACTGTCCAGCTCATAGTTCCTTTGCACATTTCCTGGTCTGTATACCAGTTTGTTGGGATGCCCTCTAATGTGTGGATAAAATGATGAGGCCATTCCTCTGGTGGTGTCATTTTCCACAACGCTTTGCACTTCTCCAAGTGTCCTGTTGGTGTCCCCTATCCATCATATTTTTGCCGCTGGTTGCTTCTTTGTTCTGCGTCGAAACTAATGCACAGTAAGCACTTACATTGGTACCAATCCTTGATTGTTTCTTTGTGTGTGACCCACCATCTTGTAGGTGTGGCCTTGAATGCTATGTCTAGTTCTAACAGTCTTTGATTTTCTAACACGTCATCTTTGTAGCGTGTCAAGAATTCTTCTAGATAGTTCACCCCATGGAAGCTGGGTGGTTCCCTTATCTCTGTAGCTATCCATCTTACTTTGTGGTCTATTCTTTCACATATTCTTGTGGAAACTTCGTGTAGCCTCTATTGCCAATTCTCTAAACCTGTATCTAAGTCTGACGCACATGAGGTGATGCTCTACCAACTGAGTATCCCATCTGTAGTTGGGTTTACATAATCCTCATATGCAGTTGTTCTATACAACTGGATAATTTCCTCCAGGTCCAAGCAAGTAGGCTCTACGAAGCTTTCCCCTTCTGATGGCTCTAATGGCGCAATGAACTTGTATTCTCCTGAATCGAATGTCATTTTCCGCGTCTTTAAGTTGATTATGACCTAGTTATCAAACGCCCAATACAAGCCGAGAAATGTTGGAGAAGGTGTTGTGTCGTCCACTATCTCTATTACTTTGAAGTCAACTTTAGTGTGCACTCCATCCAAGTCTACTATCACTCCTTTTAGTCTGCCAATTGGTAGAACTCTGTGCTGATTTGCCAGTTTCAGCTGAACTGGTGAATATCCTAATGTGGTCTTTCCCATACATTGCCATGTTTTCTTGGGTAATACATTGACTTCGGATCCTAAATCCAGTATGATATCTCCCATGTTGAAATCTCAAATGTTGGCATTCAGCCTAAACTCCCTACTTGTTCTCCTCCTCGTATGTAGGTGATTGAATTTTTTTTGTTCTATCTTTCCTTCTGTTTCTACGCTACATATTTCTAGCATATTTTGTAATATTTTAACAGAGGATGGATCATTTAGTAATTTTACACATGATTGAAAAAAGCCTTTGATTGTACTTACTTGTCCTAGGGGATGCATTTCTTTGGTGTGATCCAATGATGGAGGCACCTTGTACTCTGGTACTTCCTTACTATGCTGCGTGGTTGAGGTCAATGCAATGTCTGGCTTAAAAAATTCTTGTCTAGCTTGCTTAAATATCTCCTTCTCGTTTTGCGTGTAAAATTGATTCCTTGGTTCAACATTCTTCTTCACCCATTGGTGTTGTACTGGCTCTTGTCTCTCTATGTCATTTCCTATTTTAGATCCTCTGCATGTAACTATGTTGATGTTTCTTCCTTCATCTTTCGCTTCTACTAAAATCCGTTGAACATTCTGATTGTTTTGATTCCTCTTTTCTTGTATCTTCCCTAATAGTGTAGGAAATTCTTCTGTGTCATGATCTGATGCAGGACAATACATACAAGTTGCTGGTGGAAGTGGACATTCTCTTACATAATGTCCTAGTTGTTGATAGTTGTGACATACCATTGGTTCTATACCCCTTCCAAAGCCTCCTCTTTCTCTTTCGCTGCCTCTGTAGCCAACTCGATCCCCTCGCAGCATGTTATACTAAGGCGCCTGGTTATACTGCATGGTATTGTAGTGTGGTTGCGAGGTATTGTATTGTGGTTGTGTTGTGTTATATGGTTGTTGCACAGTATTATACTACTACTGCATAGTGTTGTATGGGGTTGGTCCTTGGTTAAACTGAGGTGCAACTTTCCCGATCATCATTTATGCCTGCACCTTGTATGCATCTAATGTCCTCTCTCTCATCGACTCCATGGTTATACAATCTTTGTCATCATGGCGTACTGAATTTCAAAAGTTGCAATACGAGCTCTTTGGGACTATCTGGTACTTTTGCATCATTGGGCAGTGATATGGATCGTGGCCCTGTTTCTTACAAATTTTTCACCATAGTCCTCCTGTTGGTAATGGATTTGGAATTCTTGCTGCCATGTACTGCACGAATGTTGGGAATTCATTCTTATGGTGTCCTTATGTCTTACATGTGGTACACCAAACGACTTCTTTTTTGTCCTTACTTTTGTTCTGGTTCAGCTAGAACGTTAAGTTCTTCATATCCTCCTTCAACTCCTTGATGGCTAGATTTGTCTTCTGATATTGGTTTTCTTCGAGTTGCAGGGCTGACTGCACAACCTCTTCCTACGTCTAAAACTTCTGTTGTCACAGTGTATATTTCAAGTGTGGTAATAGTGAGTTGATGAACAGGTGCCTATGATGCATATCTGTCATGACATATTTCAAATTTCCTTTCAGTCGCTTGAATCTCTGGTCAATCTCCTATATAGATTCTCTTGGTTTATGTCTAATCTCTATCATATTATTCATGTATTGATTCTCTGAACTAGGCTTCTAGAACTCATTTACCAGCAACTTCTTGATATCTCCAATTGTTCTGGTTGTCCCTGGCAGACTGTTTGTAGCTAAAATCATATACCAATTTAGTGCGCGATCCCTTAATGCGATAGCTAAATGTGAAAGTTTAGTGTCCTTATCTGTAATCTGCTTTGCTTCCCAAATCTTTTCATAGATAAACATGTGCTTCTTTGGATCCTTTAACGCTTCTCCTTTAAATTCTGGTAACCTGATGGTGGGATCATGTCCTGCCATCCTGAATCCTGAACTACTATCTCTGCACGGTGTAGATATTTGATTAATGCTTCTTGAACTAGATCCCCCAGTTGTTTTTCCTTGTGTAGATGTACCTCTTGCTGTATTCCTTCTCCTGAAATTCGGTTGTCTAAATGGTGGTGTTATTCTTGGGGTGTTAGTTGCACATGGATTTATGGGTTCCACACTGACATTAATATGAATAGGATTGTTGCCTTCTATTCCTGCTCTTGGACCTCTTGTCTTCATATCATATGTCACGTCTAGGATTTCCTCAATCTTCTCAACAACCTGTAGATCCTCTATCTCCTCTTCATCACTTGCCAAGCCTTACCTTGCGGCTACGACTCTCTTCTTGGTGTTTACCTTGTATTGGTAGGGTACTCCACTACACATCCTTCCAGTTGTCGCCATGATCCGCTTTATCTGGTCATTTTCCATCATAATTGGGTTCAAGGCCTCCTTTTTCTTTCCTTTATCCCCTTCTCCTTCCATTTCTCCTTTTCCTATTAGTGCTTCCCCCCTTCCCCCATGCACACAGGGAAGTTTAGTTGTCTGACTCCATTGTCATTACACCCTTGTTATATATCAATATCTTAATGGAAGTATATAATGATATGAGAAACCTGCCTCAATGTCCCTTCAAGAAGTCTTGTTCAGCTGCATTGTATGACTTCGCTTTATCTATTGCAAACTCTATGATAAATCCGATAATAATATTGTCTAACCAAAAATCGACTGCGCGTGTGAATTTATTATCAACGCATTGTAGTTGTATTTCAATATTTTGATCCACTCCTGCAATATGTGTGGGAAATGAAAGTCAATGAATATATACTTGTCCAGATACTTGCACGGTGTTAAATTCAGGTTTCTGTTATCTTTCTGCGCAAAATCTAGCTCCTTTGTCTTCAACCATCTTTCAATCTCTGTCTTTGTGGGATTCCATGGTCTCAACATCCCCTTTTAGCTTCACATTTTCTCACCTTCTTGTCGTCCGATCCAGTCTTCTTTTGACACGTCTTCTGCAGATATCATGTGCTCAATCCCCTTGCCTTCCAATCATCCGACAAAAAGACCATTTGTTGGTTTTCTTTTCCCTTTTATCCATTTACCATTACAAATTGACCCTGGTTCATAACCAAGAAGCTTCCCAACAAAATCCCTTAAAGAATATTGACCCCTCTGGTCACCCAGAAGGAAATGCAGTACATAGAGTGTACTGCGTAGTCTCACCTGAGACAAATCTATGGGTGGCTGAAATACTCAGGTTTTTTCAACCTGAGACTGAGTGAGATCTTTTCTTGTACATCACAACCTTTATCTAGTCTATTTAACATCATGTTATAACATTTATTCTACGTATGCATGTAAAATACCAGATCTACTTAATCACTTCATTCATTCAACCTTCATCAACTAGTGAGACATAAAGACACATTCATTCATTCCCACAACACAGTGTTACTGTGGTTCACCCCCTCCTAGGCTACATCCACAATGAAATGGCTCTTAGGATTTTATTATGGTTTAGAGAGATATCATGTCGTGTGTGTTTACATTCTTGGGTCTTACTCTCCTCGACAGGCTCCTCAATCCATGTGAGGATGACTAAATTGCACCAGGCTCCTCAACCTATGATCTAACCCTCGGGATCAAGTTTCTCATTCCCTCCTTAGATTACCAGCTCGATGATTCGTATAGTTCCCACAATACTCTTCCTCACTGTCTCCTCCTCCCATTTTCTGTCTCTCCTAAGTACTACTTATTTATACCTTTGACTCACCAACCATTAAAATGTATTACAAAAACCCTAACCCTAGTGTCATTAGGTCTTCCATGCATGCACATGTGCTTCTTTTCCTTCCAACTTTCTCTTCCCTTTTGTTATTGGATAAATCAGTAGGTGCGGACACTAACAGATCTCCCTAGATCCACCTGGATCTAGAACAAAACAGGATAGGACATGACTCTTTCCCTAAGTTGTAGTCATTGAATCTACTAATAAGGAAGGATGAGTGACATACCTTAATATCACTTCCTTATGTCTCTGTTGTTCCCACTTCACTCCGGTGCTCTTGTGAAATCAAGTCCAAGACAACACAAACCAACCAAAGTGAAGATAGCAAAGTATATTCATTGTCAACCTATGCATATGATCAAGGAGTTATGCAACAAAATGAGAGTAATTTTATGGGAAAGGGACATGCCGTTGTATTATATTAATTCAAAGAAGAAGATACAACCAGATCGCCTTGATGTTGCAAGCTTCCTTTCAGTGACCCTTGGTTCCAACACACACACTTTCTCTATACTTGCATGTAGAAGATCCAATACAACTTGGTGGGCCAAAAAGAGTCTCCAAGCTTCTATCTAAGCAGGGTTCTTCACACAATTCTTTCACCAATTCTCCATTCAATATTGCTTAACCTTTTCCATGAGAATCCTTTCAATATATAGGAGAATGAGAGATATTTACATGGATGAGGATGATCCCACTAAATCTGAGAAGTCAGTAGGATGCCAACCATGCGAATTCCAACTCATTTTCTAGAAGATCCCCTTCTAGAACCTTCGTGACCTCTTCTCCTTTTCAAGCTTAAAAACAGGTTCACACCCTACCTATAGAGAAGAATGCGAACATTTTTCACCCTAAGTGTGGGTGGCCTGCGAGAATGAGGGATTTTCGCACCCTGTAACATAGGCAGCCTGCAAACTCATCTTAAAAATGTGTTTTTGGAAGAAGATAGCAGTCAATTTTCTCAGGAAAAAAATCCTTGTGGGAGCCTGAATACATCACTTGTAGAAACATCACGAGAGTGACCAAAATCATGTCTAACAGAATGCCCCCCAAAGTATGAGGTCAGAACTTGTGACAGCCGAAATACTTTGTAAAATGCATGTGTGTGTCAGAAACAAGGAGCACACCTAGTCAGAAACCTGTAAACAACCAAACATCTACAGAATATAATACCAGTTCTGAGGTAGACATTCCCATACTCATATCACAAATGAATGGAATCGTAAACATATGTCATGGACACCAATCATACACTGTGGATCCATGTCGTCAAAATGCTACATAGCCACCAAGAATACACTGTAGATCTATGTGAGAAGACTTGAATAATGACATAGCCATGAGACATAGAAAGTGGATCTATGTGTCGATACAAATCATACATATTCCATCGTAGCCTGGATCAAAAGATGAGACCCAAGGTCTTCAATCCCGTCACCTGAAAGTACGAATCTAGCCATGTGATTACATGTGTTGAAGTCGAACATGGTAGAAACCACTTGATTACCGGTCATTTATGAGAACCGTTAACAAGTGCGAGGGAAATCACCATTGATGTCGATGACTCCCAAGGTACCAAAGTACAATCCGAACGAATGCGAATGAATGAGCTAAAGTTGATCACTCGGTGGAATCTCT
Source organism: Picea sitchensis (assembly GCA_010110895.2). Classification (NCBI taxonomy): domain Eukaryota; kingdom Viridiplantae; phylum Streptophyta; class Pinopsida; order Pinales; family Pinaceae; genus Picea; species Picea sitchensis. The sequence goes on from SNQJ01S0012268.1 coordinate 108,063, forward strand.
CGATCAGGGATCGATAATGTGAAACCCCTATCGAAAGAGAAGAGGCCTACCATTAAGGCATGCAGGTTCCAAGGTACTAAATGATTTCTAAGTCTTATTTCTGGATAATGATTTGGAGTTGATGGAACAAGACTCATCACAAGAGGGCCTTGATGTATCCCCCATCAATGAAACAAAATAAGTAACAGATTTTGAGGACGAATCAAAGTACGAACAAGGGTTGAAATAGACACAGGGAAGGCCGACTTGGTGAGAATGGACAACTACAGATGGCCGACTCAATAGAGGGCTCGTTTGAACTTCTCTTGAACATATGAGTGACACGACCAAGGACTTGGCAGCACTGACTCAAAGACGACCCAAGATATGACCTTGTATCAAGTCGAACGAGAGACAAATGGATTTCCCAACCCGGATTCAAATGATGAATAGGGGGTGTCATGTTCAAGAGTGACGCTTAATGCCATTAATATGAATACGACAACATATCCCTTTCCCAAAATTTCCCCCACCATTTATGGCGAGTACCTCTTTATTTTTACGCAAGGTTAAGGAGGATAACATATGCTTGTTGATGTCAGCTCATCCTTCAGACGAGTCCCTCAGAGTATATTTAACTAACCCTAGGAAGGAGTGGCTCGGTCCCATATGGGCCTTTCGATGTTTGTTTTACGAGTCCAAAGAAAGAAAGCTCGGGTGTTTTTCATGTTTTGAGAGTCTGAAAAACACTTAAAGAGAACTCTCCCAGTTCCTTTTTCATAACTAAGTTCGATGAGACCGAAAAAGTGATAAACTATTCTCCGTTGAACATTTTCTTCAAATATTTTAACGAGCGTGAAGAGAACAAGATCGCTCGACAATCTTTTCGTTCTTAAGGAGCATGAAAAGAGCTTAAAGGATACTCCCTTAGGTTCGTCATTTTCTTGTTACCATGATGAGTACGAAAAGATGATAAAAAGTATACTTGGTTACGTTCTCATGTATTTTTGAGCACGAGAACGAACGAAGACTGAGATCGAGGTTTTTCCTATAAAAACCCTAAAAAAGTAGTCGTATATTCGACAAAAAGAAAGAAAAAACACCCGTACCCCCCTGTTCGGACTTCAAAGTTGCTATACCTGCAAAAACCATGCTCACAAGGCTATTAGGGCATTAGGTTTTATAAGAAAAATAAAAATAATATATAAAAAATCAATAAAAAATAGTAAAAAGTGAATAAATATGGGTAAAAAGGGATTTTTACCATTTCATTGTGATTTTGCCTAAAACTTGTCCGACCACCTCATTTTCCCCCAAATTTCTTTGCTCGATCGCAGGAGGCACAAGCGATCATTTGGCGAACTGTTTCAGCCAAGGAGGTAAGCTCTTGATCCTTCAACTTTTCATGGTTCATTTTTAGTTTTTATTGGCAATTTCTTGGGTTTTAAGTCCGTTTTAGGGCCACACCATGTGCTTGAGAATTCTCATAGGCAGGCCTTGCAGGACCTGTGAGAATCTCGCACTGTGCCAAAGGATAACTTGCGAGGGCCAAGACATGGATTTTAAATTTAAGTTTTGCTCAATAAAAATCATGCAAAAGTTTGGAACAAGTTGCTAACTCTTCTCTCATGGATCTTGTGCAGGTGTTTGACCATCACAATGTTGGAGTGGCGAGAAAGAGAACATGAGGAAGATGATGCTATTGCCGGGAATGACCCAGGTACAGTCACTACCCTCTGAGACTATGGGCTCTTGAAATTCTTCAGGATTCTGGGCATGAGAGCCCAACTCAGATTGTTGGAATACCTGGTCCATATGTGGGACGTGGACCAACAATTATTTCACGTGGGAGTCCATACGCTGACCCTAGATATCAAGGATATCTATTTTCTAATGGGGTTGTCGCGGCGTGGATACCATGCTATTTTGATCAGTGGCTAAGGTGGCGGGCTCCCTATGAGTGAGTATTGTCGCCAATACTGTGTTCTTGAGGCGGAAAGAAGCAAGGGTAAGGTTTCCATTTGGGGGGTCCAAGACTTGACCCTATGAACCATATTGTTCACTATTGCATGCATGGCTGGGAGTGTGGCTCCACACATGGCTATCCAAAGCTACTTCCAATATGCCATAGAGTGCACAGAACCTCGGGTCTTCAACTGGTCGGATGCAGTTCTCCGCAGTATGAAGAGGCAATTAATGAAGTGCAGAAAGGGTGACTTGAAGCAGTTTGGGTACGGATCACTTTTGGTGTCTTTATTCCTCGAGAGGGTCCCACTGATAAGACTACAGGTTGATTGGGGTTTATCGGCCCCACACGATCCGAGGATGCTGAGGTGGTGCAACCTCATGGCTCGACACATAGCAAGGCCTATCATTAAGTATAATGATTCATTTTTTGACTGGTTGCGGCCCCAGATGCTAATGATTGACGACTATGCATACGTTGGTTTGGATTTCCAAGGGGATCCGGATTTGACCCTACCTGAGGACGCTCAGTGGGGTGACCTAGGTAAGAAGTATACATTTTGTTCTTTTTAAATGTTTTTGCANATCAAAAAATCTCTTTTTGATGACACAGATGTGGGGCCATATCGACCTCCAGGAATGTCTCCTATTCAACGGTTAGTAGAGGCGGCTCCAGTGGCGAGATGGGATGACGAATACTACGAGGCAGTGGAGCAGATCTTGGAGGGGTTGACCGCGGACATCCCAGATATTGCTATTGGGGATATCCCTAGACGTTACTAGCACCATACTGTGGGAGTGTCCGAGTCTATCAGTCGACTGCTTCATAGGGTGGCCCGAGCAGTTGTTTCTTATCGTGAGCATCATCTGTGACATTATTTTGTAGAAGCTATGGGCTTCGTATTTTTGAGATTTTGGTCCTTAGACAAATTTTTTTTGTAAAAACTTATTATATATATATATATATGGCTTCTACCGACTTGTCTTATGTTGTGTTATACATGTAATGTGTGATTGGTTTATAAATGGCCCAAATGTTTGTCTAACACATAGTTATCTAATGCATAAATCAATGTATTTATACATCTAGGAATGTGTTGATATTCAATATAATCAAAATAACGTTCCAAGAGGCGAATTCATAAATATACCTGTAATAAAGTAGGACTTCGAATAACATAGACATTACTTAGTTGTAGCACTACTAGCTACGAGTCGAGTCGTATAACCAGGTGGCGGATACCAAGCGAAATAACATCAATCAACAATTCAATGATGGCACTATATTCCGCAATATTATTGGTTGCACGACCAAGGCACACACCTCGCAGACTGATAAGTTCATTTGTAGGTGCGTAAATTGCCCATGCAACAGAAGAAAGATTCTGAGTACTACGACTAGCGCCATTGGCAAAGCCAATGGGGGTAGCGAAGACTTCAACATTTAGAAACCAAGCACAACGTAAGATAAGCAGTCAGAGTCAGAGACCAAATAATGAAAAAACATATTAAAGTAACACACAAATAGTATGATACAATAAAATACAAGCACTCATGCACATGTGATCTTAGGCATAGTACTTCTTTAACTACAACCCATTTTTGGGTTCACTCAAAGGGATATCGTCATAGTCTACCAACTCATAAGCTCCTTTCTCCAAAACTTGTCTGACGATATAAGGACCTCGCCACATAGCTTCAAATTTTCCAACTCCTTGCATATCCCAATCTTGTTCGTAAAGAAGAACTAGATCACCTTCGGAGAAAACGCGTGGCCTGACATGTTTGTCATATTGGGATTTGACATGTTTCTTCTGGGATTCTATAACCAGGGTGGCATCGTGATGGGCTTCATCTAATTGCATAATATACAACAAACGTTCTTCTTCAGCAGAATTTTTCTGGAGAAGTTCGACGACTAGTTTTAAGGAGGGTATCTCACATTCAATCGACAAGATGGATTCTAGACCATAGACTAACTGGAATGGTGTAAACCTGGTAGCAGACTTAACGGATATCCAGTAAGCCCACAATGCTGAAAATAACATCGTGTGCCAACTCGTTTTGTGAATCCCTATCATTCGTCGAAGCATGGTAATGAGGACCTTGTTTATTGCTTCAACTTGACCATTGGCTTGTGGGTAATAGGGTGTTGAGTTTTCATGGTGAAGACCCAATTTTTCAGTGAGTTCAGACATCATGAAGTTTCTAAAGTGGCTATCGTGATCAGTAATGATAGCTTGAGGAACACCAAAACGAGCAATGATGTGATTGAATATGAATAATGTTGCAGTCTTTCTGGTATTGTCGAATGTTGGCATCGCCTCGACCCATTTTGTAAAATAATCTACGGCTACGATAATGTATCCATGCCCCCCAACCGAGTGAGGGTGACATGTCATGAAATCGATACCCCATTTCAAAAAAGGACCAACGGAGACCACAGGGTGTAGAGGAGCGGGGTGTGAGCGTATTTTATTGTTGTAGGTTTGGCAAGCGTGGCATTTTTGGATTACAATTATACAATCGTTGAATAAAGATGGCCAAAAATACCCTGCCCGTAAGATTTTCTGGGTAGTAGCATACACAGACATGTGACCACCACAGGCTCCAGAATGGCAGTCATTCAGGGCTTTCTTGGCTTCGTCAAACGTGAGGCAGCGTCAAAAAATAGAGTCAATCCCACAATGATAAAGAGTATCACCGAGGATAATATACTGACAGGCTTGGTAGTGTATTTGACAGCGATTAGTGCTAGACAAATTAGGTGGGAAAGTCTGGGTCTGGAGATATATGATGATATCTCTGTACCAAAGGTCATCGAAACTTATTAGGAAAAGGGATTCATTGGGTAATGAATCTTCTGCTACATTTTCCATCTCAGAGCAGAGAAGATCGCATATCAATTTGGAAAACACCAAGGATTTCTTGGACTTAGCGCGTTTGAATTCTAAGTCAAACTCCTGGAGTATTACGATCCATTTGGAGTATTTTCCCCCTAGTAATTGACGTGTAAGAATGTGTTGCATAGGGTTGCAGTTAGAAATCACTGCAGTTTTACGTAAAATGATATAGTGCCGGAAACGTTGAACTGCTTGGACGACTGCCAAGGCCAGTTTTTCAACATGTAAATACTTGGTTTCGGTAGTCGTGAGACTCCGAATCAAGTAGTAGATGACATGTTCGTCATGAGAATCATCCTCCTGGACGAGAACCATAGAGATGGTATAGTCCAAGCCTGCGAGGTAAAGGAAATAATCCCAACTATAATCAGGTGGGAAGAGAAGGGGGGTACATGTCAAAGACAGTTTCAAAGCTTCAAAATCTTTGTTGGCAGTGGTATCCCATATGAACTCAGAACCTTTCTTGAGCAGTCGTGTAAATCCAAGAGTTAGCTCAACATAGTTCGGGATGAAACGACGAAGAAAGTTTGCCTTCCCTTGCAAACTTTTTAAGTGGCAAAGCGAGGAAGGAGGAGGGAGATTGAGAATCACCTTGACCTTCAACGGATCTACCCTAATCCCTTGATGTGAAACAATAAAGCCCAGAAGTCAGTCAGATTCTACACAGAAAACACATTTGTGGGGATTCAAGCGTATATGGTAAAACCGACATCGAAGGAAAATGGCACAGAGGTGTATTGGATGATCTACATGGCACATGGAATGGGCAGGTAAGTCATCGAGATATGGCTGCACAATGTGCTTTATGTCATGAAAGGCGTAAGACATAGCATGTTGAAAAGTTGCATAGACATTCTTTAGACCGAATAGGAGTTTCCGATAGGCGAAAGTGTCCGAAGGAAAAATAAAAGTGGTCTTGTGTTGGTCCGCTGGTATGATATTGATTTGATTATATCCGGAGAAACCATCCATCAGAGAAAATATTTCTCTTTCGGCACAATTGTCAATGATCTGGTCAATGAAGGGGGTAGGAAAGTTTTCTTTAGTACAAGCTTTGTTAATGTCCCTATAATCAACACACATGTGGATTGTGCCTTGTTTCTTGTCGATCAGAACAAGGTTGGAAACCCAGTCAGTTAGATCCACTGTGTAAATGAAGCCAGCCTTAAGAAGTTTCTCAACTTCAAGCTTGATAGCGGCTGCTTTACGTGGGTGGACGGGACAAAGTCGTTTCTGGACAGGTTTAGTGCATGGGTATGTCTTAATTTCATGTACCACAATGTCGGGGTCAATACCCGACATTTCTTCATAGCTCCACGTGAAGATGTCGAAAAATTCTTGGAAAAGAGATTTGTAGGTGACAACCTTGTCATGGGAACACGAAGCTATGATATGCACATTTTCGACAATTCCAGGTTTGATGGATATGTCGAGGGGGAGGGTGGGTGAGATGTTACTTAAGTTCCCTTCGTAGAACAGATCATGTGTAGACTCGGGAATGGTAGAAATGATGACAACGGTCGATGGGGTGGGGATCCGTTGGTAACCCTCGATGGTGTGTTGTTCCAGGAAGAGGATGGAATGATGATGTCCATCATCCCAAGGGGTGTCTTCCATGGACATAATAGACATAATCATCTCGTCAATGGGAAAAATGATGTGGAATGGATCTGGAGATAAATCACCAAGAGAGGAGGTCGAAAGGGTTGTCGATTGAATGGCTTGATAAATGGATTCAACCGGACGTAAAGGAATTTCATTGCCATATCGAAGATGATCGCCCGGGTTGGGTACCATCCATGGGTCGTAAGATGCAGGGATTCCGTGAACATAGGTGGAGATCATGTTGATCGAGGCGACAAACGGATGTGGAACATCGGGTTTCATGAGACGTCGTCTCCGTCGCCACTCATGAATGTGATCAGAGATATGAGTGGCTTTGGTTTGTTTGAAAGAACTCAAAATTTCGGTTCCCATTTCATAGTGGATCGGTAACTGGTAGTGGGTGAGGAAAGCCATAGAAAGGGTGTTGAAGTCGGTGAAGAAGCCTTATGGTAATTCTATATACCACTTCGCGGTGGAACCTGTGAGGGTTCACTGAAAAAGGCGTAAACGAATAGAGTCATCCATCAAGGAGTTGGATGAACACCATAGGTGAAAAGTCATTACATGATTGTTCAGGTCCTCTCCTTGTTTACCATCAAATTTAGAGATGTTGGATGGTAGTTTGGCCGGTATGGCGGGCCATTGAGGAGAGTGGCAGATCGGATCATTTAAAATTATTGACAGATCAGGGAGGTCCAGGGTGGATAAGAAGGGTAACTTTCTATTCACATGTGGGTACTGGTGACTTTGGGGAGGGAGTCCCGTTGGTAGACCAGTAGGACCATAAGTAGTTTGCATATAATGCGAATATCCAGGCAGATTCGGTTGTTGGTGTGGAGGCAAGTAATTCATAGGGTTGTACCCTTGAACAGGGGCGTGGGGTGGAGCATTCGAGCCCCAAATAGAATTAGACGCACCTGGATAGGGTTGGACTTTACTGGGGGGTATGTTGGAGATAGCTTGAGGTTGTTGCCCCCCAGTCGAGTGAGGATTATGTTGAATAAAATAATTCCAATACTGGGCCGAGAATGGAGGTATGTTTTGTCTATAGGGTAGGGGTGGGTGGGGGTTACCCTCCAATCGGGGGTTACATCCCAATTGGGATTTGTATTGCAACAGGGGGTTGAGTTTGACCTCCTTGGTGAAATTGTCCACCAACAAGAATTTGGTAATTAGGTGTGAAAGACAGGATGGTGCCATTAGGATCAGTACCTCTGATAGAGGATGGAAGAGGTCCTCTAAAAGGGGGTGGGGGAAGTGTCGGAATAAAACCGGGAAGATGGTGCCCAGAAGGAGTGGAACCGCCAGGAGTCCCGGATGAGATTTGTGTAGGAGCGGGAATAGAAGCATTCAACACATGATATCCGGGTGGAAGTGGTTGGGTGAATCTGGGTGAAAACAGTGTGCCAATGGGGGCTTGGCTAGCTGTTGTAGTCCCGGTGTGAAGACTCGTAGTATCTGGGACCATTGTGTGATGGACTATTTGTAGGGGGATAGTCAATATGTGGTCAGCTGGTGAAGTGTCTGTACCAAGAAAATAATAGGCAATAGTAAAAGGTACTACGTTTAGATCAGATGTTTTGGTAAACTCAGGTGTGACGGTGATATCAACGTCTTCTCCTGAGCCAAAGAGATCCCATCTAAAAATTCCAGTAGTCCAAAAAGGATCTTAACCCTCAGGTCCTATGAAAGGTCTGGTTGGTGATCTAGAAGACCGAACAACTAAATCTCCATAAGAATTCACTCACACAATACGTCTCCCGGAGTCGAGAGGAAGTCGAAAGTCCTCTCGAGAATTGGTAATTTGGAACCGTTCTAGAGAGTTAGTTTTTTCCACTTGTGGAGTGGCAACGTCTTGGACTTCACTCTATTGAGGAGAGCCCTCCGGTGAGTTGGTAGGCAAGGGTTGAGAATATTCCATATCTTCTGGGGGTAAGCCTTGCATTCTACATGAACGACGTGGAGGGTCAATTGTGATCGAGTTAGAATCTTATGAAAGAAATTCTATGGCCAAATTGGGTAAACAAACATCACACTCTAGTAAAATCCAGGAAGAAAAACCAAGCAAATAAGACCTTCCAATTCTGAAGTCACTAGTTGGTGATGAAATCCAACGTCACGATGACGAGACAAGAAGGGCCTGGGCTAGGGTGGAAAAGTTACGTTGACGACCTGCTTAACGGACTTACACCCTAGTGCAAGATCCCACACATAATCGTGGGTATACCCTCTAAGTAGCCCGAGTGAGTCTGGCCAACGTCGATTCTAGGTACCATGAAGACTTGCCCGTTCATAGTCACCTTGTGTAAGACCCTACGAAGATAGGCTACTAAGGTTACCACCAACAACAATGATGCCCGGGGGAACAATCGACAGTCCGATCCACATGCAAGGGCAGGGTATCTAGCCCGAA
>SNQJ01S0012268.1:116977-131601 GCA_010110895.2 Picea sitchensis
GACAGTCCGATCCACATGCAAGGGCAGGGTATCTAGCCCGAAATCAGCTTGAGAGGATTCCACTCATCATTGTGGGTATACCTTCAAGTGACCCCTGTAATACGTACAATATCTACACCGATATCAACAAAGAAGGGTGAGTAACTCTGTCAATCTCGATGCAACCTCAGGTTTGACCCTTGCGTGAGAAGGGCTTCCCAGGACAAAATGATGCAAATGGAATTTGACACTCCTTACCACAAAATGCTATTGTGTGTTTTTTGCTTTGGAGAGTGTGTCTCACTGCCTATTCCAAAGCTCTAGCCTATCTAGTGTTGGTGTAAAAGAGTCCTAGAAAAAGTTACTAGTTAAATTTTAAAATTGCGCAATATTATTAAAGGTTGTTGTTACTCAAAAGGAGACGGAAATGAAACAGATGTTGTGTGAGACTTTGACCCAACAATGCATAAATAAGGATGAATGATACAAATTTTTTGTTCAATGAATCCTATTTACATGAGGGAAAGAGGAATTTTCTGGAACAATGCAAACTACGATGTATGATCTTCTCTGAAATTCAATATCAAACAATCGTGAACAATGCAAATTCTCTATTCGTTGTCTTTCAATACTTGAATGCCAATATTTTTCGAATACAAGGGTGCTTTAAAAAATAAAATGTCTTTAATTTTTCATTAGAAACCAAACAACATGAATGGAACTAAGAAAAAACAAGCAACCAACGAAAAAGAAATACACAATAAACATCCAAACCAATCTTTCAATGAAGATAAAAATAACAAACTGACAAGACTAGTCTCTTCAAATGCACATGGGTAACACTTTTCCAAGTAATAACCAATTGAAAATGACAACTGATCTCAACTTTAAAAACCAATCAAAGGCTCCCGACCAAACAAGCACTCAGATTTCAAAACCAGAGATTATACCCTTGTTAAGAAAAGGTCAAGAGGTAAAAATTGAGAAAAATGATCAAGATGAGATTTCGATTTCCGAAAACTAATCCTTCATGAGATTTGAAGCCAAGAAATATTCAATCACTATCTGGAGAAGTTCTTCCTAGACACACAAAAAAATCTGGGCATTTGAGGACACAAAAGACTTATTCCAAAATTTTCACAAGTGAGTTCGCAGGCTGGGAGTAGGGCACAATGCGAGAATCAAGGATTCTCGCAGGCTAGACACAGACAAATTGCGAGAAGTTCACATTGAACTGAACACCAGGGTGTGAACTTTAGTGATTCTCGCAGTCTACAGAAGGGTGCAGTACGGGAAGGTCTGTAATCAAGCAAATTTTGGAAAAAGGACAAAACTTCTGAGGGAACTTCTGGATCTAGGGAGTCTATAAGGGTCTCGTTAAGACTTAGATATTGATGGGGAATGAAGAATGGTAGGTTAAGAGAAAATGGCCAAGAAAAAACCACTAAAATGGGTTGTATCCCCAATGGAGTCGTCAATTTTGTTATCAGATAAATCGATAGGTGCAGACACTAACAGATCTCCCTAGATCCACTTGGATCTAGAACAAAACAGGACATGACACGACTCTTTCCCTAATTTGTAGTCATTGAATCTACTAATAAGGAAGGATGAGTGACACACTTTAATATCGCTTTCTTAGGTCTCTGTTGTTCTCGCTTCGCTCCAGTGCTCTTGTGAAATCAAGTCCAAGACAACACAAGCCAACCAAAGTGAAGATAGCAAAGTATATTCAATGTCAACCTATGAATATGATCAAGGAGTTATGCAACAAAATGAGAGTAATTTTATGGGAAAGGGACATGCCGTTGTATTATATTAATTGAAAGTAGAAGATACAACTGGATCGCCTTGATGTCGCAAGTTTCCTTTCAATGACCCTTGGTTCCAACACACACACTTTCTCTATACTTGCATGAAGAAGATCCAATACAACTTGGTGGGCCAAAAAGAGTCTCCAAGCTTCTATCCAAGCAGGGTTCTTCACACAATTCTTTCACCAATTCTCCATTCAATCTTGCTTAACCTTTTCCATGAGAATCCTTTCAATATATAGGAGAAGAAGAGATGGTTACATGGATGAGGATGATCCCACTAAATCTGAGAAGTCAGTAGGATGCCAACCATGCGAATGCCAACTCATTTTCTAGAAGATCCCCTTCTATAACATCCGTGACCTCTTCTCTTTTTCAAGCTTAAAAATAGGTTCGCACCCTACCTATAGAGAAGACTGCGAACAGTTCACACCCTAAGTGTGGGTGGCCTGTGATAATGAGGGATTTTCGTACCCTGTAACATAGGCAGCCTGCGAACTCATCTTAAAAATGTGTTTTTGGAAGAAGATAGCAGTCACTTTTCTCAGGCAAAAAGTCCTTGTGGGAGCCTGAATACATCACTTGTAGAAACATCACCAGAGTGACCAAAATCATGTGTAACACCTTTTGCATGCCTTTCTTCCCAAAATAACATTTCTTTCTGATTCTTCCTGCTTCCAATAGTCATTAATTGAAAAAGAAAACATCAAACTTGTCACATTTTTTTTGTTTGTCCTATTATGGAGGAAATATTTAGGCTGTTGGACACTTATGATATTGTGGTTATGTCTCATGTATACAGGGGTAGGAACTTGGTAGAGGATTCATTGTCCAAACAGGGATTGTTTCTCTCTCAGGGACAATGGCAGATTACTGAAACAAAAGGGGAAGACACAAATTCATTTTATCATAGGCCCTTTATAGAAGATCAAGGGCACTTGCAGGATTGAAGAGAGTTTGACAAACAAAAATATTCTTGCAAGAAGTTTTGATTAGTGCTATTTTTCTCTTTTTTGGCCTCTTCATCGACAATTTTCTCTTTTTTCTGCACAAATTTTTGTTCATAAAGATTATTATACATCATCACTACTGTTGTTGGACATTATGAACATATATCAGATACCAAGAGAGGGTAGCCAGAAACCTCAAAGGTTGTGTTTTTTTTCATGTATATAAAGGACTCATATTATGTAGATAGTATCTGTCCACCTTGTTCTGGGTGTGATTTTGTAATCTGCAATGGTAGACAAGGCAATGCGGGCTTTGAACAACCAAATACTTTCCTGGTTCTTACACACATTTTTGGTGTTTTATGCTCCAAAAACACCTACAAAATGTAATTTTGTCTCTTATAAGAAATACAATTACGTTTTTTTCTAAGAAAAAAAAAACATATTAATGAACATATTAATATACTAATTAAACAATATCACTAAATGATATTGAATTAATTTTAAAATAAATGATATCAATAAATGATATTAAATTAATTTACATATTAAAAATTATTCAACTTTACTTAAACTTAAAGTACAATTATCCAAATTCACATTCTTTAGTTATATTTTGATCGAAATTTCAATACTTTTGGTTCAATACGATCACAAGAAAAGAAAATTATTAATATGTTAATAGATTAATATGTTAATAGATTAATCTATTAACACATTAATTTATTAATGAATATAAGTTTAATTAAATTTATATTAATCTATTAACATATTAATACGTTACTTTATTAATGAACATAAGAAATGTTAAATCAATAAAAGTAAGTTTAGTTAACATATTAAATTTATGTTTATTAACATATTAAATTTATATGTTTTCGAGGGTTCGAAACCTGCAGGAACAAAAAATTTAACCATGTTAAGGGTTGGTGTGGTTCAGGCCGGGTGTAATTCCGAACAAATTAAGAAAAAAAAAAAAACATATTAAACTTATATTAAACTTAATTCATTAATATGTCAAACAAAAAAAAACCATATTAAACTTATATTAAACTTAATTCATTAATATGTTAATAGATTGACAATTTAATGAACATATTAATATGTTAATTAAACAATATCATTAAATGATATTACTAAAGAAAATGTGGTGTGATAAAGAGTTAGAGGAAAAAGAAAATTAACGTATTATAAGGATGTAATCAACACTAAGCTAGAAGATCAAAATTATTTTTGCCAAGTGTAAAAAAAAAATAAACATTGCTAAGATAAGAACAAATTCTCATGAGCTTCATAGTAAAACTGAGCGTTGGTCAATTCCTAAAAGGCCATGGGATGAAAGAGTCTGTCACCTTTGTGACACTAAGAAAGTTGAAGATGAAAATCAATTTCTCTTGGATTGTCCAACCTATACCCATATTAAATCTCATTTTCAAAATATTTGTCACACTATCAACCTTCCTAACCTCTTAACTCAACAAAAGTATGGTGATCTTGGAAAACTTCTCTTAATGTTTTTTGAGCACATAAACAAAATTCTAAAGAATTGCAAGTAATCACTTACCCTCTTAAGGTTAGATAGATGAATTCGGTGTTAGCGGATGTTAATCATCATCATTATCATCATCAATTAATATTAATTAATAATTACTAATTAATGTGATAAATAAATTCGTATTACTTTAGTAATTAATTCTCTACACAAAACATTTGTAATATTTTAATAAAAAACAACAAAATATCATTCTAAAATTGTAATATTTTCATAAAGAACAACAAAATATCATTCTAAAATTGAATGTAAGAATTTTTATTTACACAATATCACTAAATGATTGTTATACATTCTTTTATATATTAAAAATTATTAGACATTCTAAAAATTAAGGGTTATATTACAATTACTCATTACAATATAACCGTTATATAAAACATAAGTTTTAAAAATAAACTTTACTATTTAACATATTATTTAAATAATGTTTCTCTTTATAGTTATTAATTAATAATAAGCAAGTATTATTACTTATTAAAAAATACTTATTAAGTATTAATTGATTAATAATTAGTTATTATTAATTAATATTAATTAATAATTAATAATTGCATATATTACATTTACTTACTATTACTTAACCTATTAAATTTAATCTATTAATACTTAAGTATATATATTATATGTATTTTTTTTTTCTTGAAAAGATTCATAATTTCATTATATTATAACAAAATTACATACAGATATATATAAAAGCCATTAATAATAGCCTTGTATATATTATCTAGCAAATTGTAGTACTAATCTAATGATGTATGCACAAGGCATCATTACACCCAATATAGTCCTTATCAAATGTCCCAAATTTAACCCCAAAGCAAAAAAATTGTCAAAATTTTGCCCCCCAAAAAGTGGGTCCCACCAGCGAACAATATAGCATCATAAAACATTACATACAACCCAATATTTACACAATAAGTTTTGTTCCTTCTCAAATAAAAAAATTCCAAGGTGATCAAAAATCCTGAATTTCATGAAAAGGCCTATGATAGAAGCCACGGGTTCCCATTGATGATTATTCTTAAATATACCATTGTCCATATTATAACTGTGCGACTTCTTTGGAAAGCCCGCCTGCCAAATGGTTCCGCTCCATGTAAATATGGGTAAAATAAATGGAGTCAAATAAACTTTTAATACAAAATACATCCTCTAATATCGAAACAAGTTGAGAAACGTGGCAACTGTGGACACCGTTTGCCCAATTGATGATTATTAAAGAATCACACAAAACTTGTAATGACTGACAACCCTGCTCCACAACAAATAATAATAATAGTTTTAAAGTCATTAATTCTGAGTAATTGTTTGTGCCTACCCCAATCCCTCTTTGAGTGTGTAATGATGTGAATTGGAGAAACAGAGGCATTCGCCCCCGCCACACAAGAGTTGATCAGTTGAAGCTGCCCCGCCGAAGTATCCCCGTGGTTTTGATTTATCAAAGATTTCTTCCCTGACAAATCTAGGCTGTGCTATGTCCTCCCCACCCGAGAAGTACAAGGAATCCATGATCCCAATATTGTTGACAACGAATCTACCGGTCGGTAAGAAATAATCATGAAAAATAGCTCAGTTCTGAGCAATCCATATCCCCCAGGCCATAATTAAAGGGGGGGCCTTGATCGCCCCACTCCCTTTCTCACACAACCACACCTACAAAGCTGCCTCAAAAGTGTTTCCCTGTTATCACCTGAGAGTGGTTTTCAAATTCCTGGAGATAGCCCATACATCCCTGACATAGGAACATTGTAAGAAAATATGTTTGACATATTCTAATTGTGCTTTGCAGAGATCACATCGACCTGGACTATAGAATTGTCATTTTTGTAAATTATCCCAAGTTAGTAATTTGTTTTCTAGAATTGACCAAGCCAGAAGCTTCCCTTTCGCCGAACAATGTTGTTTCCATAGATTCCTCCACCACCAAAGTGGTACTCTCTATTGGAAATCCACAGTTAATTTAATGTAACCTACTTGAGGAGTATATTCACCACCCCCATCACCATCCCAAAGTAATTCATCATCTCTATCAACCATGTGAATAGAGGATTCCCTTAGAGCCTGTATATATATGTCCTAGTGGATGAGATACTCCTTGAGGAGTCCTAGCCTCCTCCCTGACATCCGACCTTGATGCCAAATTATAGTTTGTATGGGTCCCCGACCTGAGCTAGATTGTAGAAACCACCCCGTTCCAGTCTAATCCGAGTCCCTGCATGTAAGAGATTTCCCCTCTTGCTACCGACCCATGGATCCAAACCAATATGCACCAATCTATTAGAACCGACCCTCCAGACCAGGATACTCCCAATTAAATCAAAATCCTTAATCACAACTTTCCAAATAATAGATATGCCTGAAGAATTTTTGTTTGGATCATGAATCCATTCTAGAGTAGTAAGAGGTGCAATGTATTTCTGATATACTACTCTAGTCCAAAGGCTAGTAGTTTTTATCAAATGCCAGGAGCATTTTGCTGCAAGCGCTTTTGAAAATAAAATATGTTCTTCAATCCCCATTCCCCTAAAGCCTTTGGAAATGCAATCCGCTTCCACCTAACCCAAGGCATAACCTTTTTGTCCTTGTTTCCCTGCCATAGATAAGAAAATCACAATCTCCTGGCCTTTTCCAAAATACCTTTTGGAATACAAGATAAGGACATCCAATATACCGGGATAGCCTCCATATCGAATTAATCATAACTAAACATCCAACTCGGTACAACCACCTATGGCTCCAAACATTTAGTGTTTTTTCTAACTTTGTGATGAGCCATAACCAATCCGTCTTCCTATAGTCATTTGGTTTTAACTGAAAACCAAGATATTTCAATCCGACGTCTAGTTCAAAAACCTAAAAGGGAAGCCTAGAAGTAATGAGTTGAGTCTCCCCCCCATCCAAGGATGCTATGGTAATACTAGATTTCTATTCATTGATTAACATACCAGTCACATGTTTAAAAAGTGTTAATCCTTCACAAAGTTTATCAATATCCCTTCTAGAACCATCACAGAAGATTAAAATATCATCAACGAAGAATAGATGGGAAATATGCAAACCTGAGAATATTTTTATTCCTCTAAAAGTACATGTAGACTTTGCCTTGTTCAAAAAATGACTGAGACTTTCAACAACTAGAAGAAAGAGAAGTGGAGACAAGGGGAATCCCGGTCTAATGCCCCTATCTGCTTTAAAGAAAGAGGAGGCTAAACCATTAATCATAATGGAGAAGGAAACTGATGTAAGGCAACCCATAACCCAATTTGTGAAGGCCACCCCAAACCCAAGGTGAATCAACAACATCTGTATATATAGCCAATTTACTCTATCATAAGCTTTCAATAGATCAATTTCAACAACAACCCCTTTGAGTTTTATTTTTTTCATACTGTGTAAGCCTTCCTGTGAAACCCCAATTGCCTATCGAATCTGTCTTCCCACCAGAAAACCAAATTGTTCACTTGAAATATTTCTAGAAAGAAATTCTTTTAGTTTTCTGCTGATAACTTTAGAGATGATCTTATAAAGACAGTTGCATAATGAAATAGGTCGGAAATCATGAAAGGAGGAGGGGTTATCAGTCTTAGGAATTAAAGTAATGAAGTTGAATTTAATGGTTCATGTATACGTCCATTTATCCTTGATTCTTCAACCACTTCTAAAATATCACTACCCAACAAATCAAATAAACCAAAATAAAATTCAATCAGCCAACCATCAGGACCTGGACTTTTACCCTTTTGAAAAGAATGTAAAACTTCCAATAATTCCTTTTCCGAGACCTCCTCCATTAAATACAAACTCTCTTCCTCCTCAACAAAATGAGGGAATAACCTAACAACCTTAACAATTTCAGCTATGGATGTCCTCTCCTGTGCAAAGATCTCTAAAATGTGCAATTCCCATTGAAGTCAAACCTTCTAAAGAATTGACAACTTGTCTATCACCTTGTTGAAGACCCCAAATAGTATTAGTCATTTTCCTGCCTTTGGCAAAAGTATGAAAGAACTTGATATTTTCATCCCCACAGGTAAGCCAAATAACACAACTCTTTAGTCGCCACATGGCTTCTTTTTCCACTAGTAGAGACCTCCGCCTTAATTCTAATCCGACAAGTTCCTCTTTTCCATCACTGGAACAAAACCCCCGCCCATTGCCATCCTTCCAATCTAGCAGAGTCTGCTCAATGTGTTTTAACTCTTGTTCCTCTTTTATTTTTTTCTCATGTTCCCAAGAGATGGTTGCCTTCTTGATTGTTTTCAAAATTTCCAAAAATAGTACAGCTTCATGAGTATGAGTATTAGGCTCAATGGGGATCCACATCCTCTGAACCAAGGCTTGATAATCCAAATCCTTTAACCACCCCTAAAAAAAATTAAAAGGACTGGGAGCATGCCGGACCCGTCCATACATCTCCAATACGATCGGATTGTGGTCAGATTCACCACTACTAGAAACCCATTATCGGACCAGTGCCATGGAATCAACAAGGTCCTCCACCAATAAGAAACGATCCAATCATTTTGCCACTCGATCATCACCTGTCCTCTTGTTCCTCCAAGTTGGCTTAAGTTTTATTGGTTCAGTATCCAACAACCGATATTGATCTGAAAAGTTTATAAAGTAATTGGTCAAGGGATCCAGGTTTGTACGAGGACCTGAGACCTCCGTTGCTCCCAAGGAGAAAAAATCACCACAAAAAATAGCCCCCTTATCGGAAAACCAAGAGTATTTAGCCAAGAATTCCCAATATCGTTGTCTATCGATGTAAGGACCATATATATTAACCAATGTCAATGAACGACCCAAATCAACAAAGAAAACATTGAGTCCGATCCCCGACTCAAATCCCCAAATCTGCTCACAATTGAACTTTTTAAGTAACCACCTTGTAGCCAGTCCCCTAGAGCATCCCTTTGCATCCACCACAACAAAGAACCATCCTGACAACAAAGGACCATCCTGGCAGCAAAGATTCTAAAGCAACTACCACCGATTCACTAATCCCCAAAGTTTCTTGTAGAAAAATAACCTCCAGAGAAACAACTTCTACAAACTTCTATAATGAATACATATTACACATTAAATGTGATAAATACATTCTTATTAAGTGGAAAAACATATTCCGTTTTTATATTTTTAAAGTTGTATTTTTATAATTCAAGTTTTATTATTATAATTTTTTTTTAATTAAAATTATAAATTAATATAATTCATAAAACTATAAGGGTATCTAAATTACTTTTTAAATTTAATGTTTTCTTTACAATTATAAAGAATTTTTAATTAAAATTATAAAATATTTTTAATTGTAATTATGAGTGGTGAGAATATTTGCTTATAATTAGTTTTAAAAAGAAATTTTATTATATAACATATCACTTTAAATGATGTTGTTAGTTATTGTTATTAATTAATTTATAATTAAAATTATAAAATATTTTTAATTGTAGTTATGAATGGTGAGAATATTTACTTATAATTAGTTTTAATAAGAAATTTTATTATTTAACATATTACTTTAAATAATGTTGTAGTTATTGTTATTAATTAATACTAAGAAAGCATTAATACTTATTAATAATTAATTATTAATAAATTATTAAATATTATTTTTTTAAAAATTAATAATTAGTAATTATTAATAATTACTAATTAATGTTCTCCACATAACATTTGTAATATTTTCATAGAGAACAACCAAATATCAATGTAAAATTAACTAGCACAGCCAACAAAGTCGCTGGCGGATGAGTAACGAGCACGTTGCTGGAAATATTTAGGGTTTTAAGCTTTACTATCCGGCCACTAGAATCGGGAAGAGATTTGAGGCGATTGGAAGAAACGTCCAGACTTCTTAGATTCACCAACCAAGTCACACATTCGGGCAAGCACTACAACGGACACAACCAAAAGAATAATTAAAAACATTGCTTCAGAGAAGTACCGTAAATAATTCAATGAACTGAAACTTGTCACATGCCAAACCTGTTTAAATATGATACGTGTTATTCACATCCAATGTTTCACATCCAACTCTTTACATTAATTTCTTAATATGATTAGGTAAATGTGAAAAAGTAAACATGTTAACACATGCATTTATAAATGCAAGGGAGTTTTGAATAGTAAATCTTATTCATTGATTTGGGAGGACGACTAAGAATATGCCAACATCTTCAATTCCTGGATTCCTGGCCATAAGATTAAGATTTAAGGTTAAAAGATCATTAAATGTGCCCATTACCAATAAGTGTATGCCTTTCAACGTAAATATAAGAATTTTTGATTACATAATATCACTAAATGATTCTTATACATTTATTTATATATTAAAAATTATTCAATATTCTAAAAATAAGACTTATATTGCAATGACTTAATTCATTGCAATATAAAGGTGAAAAAACACAAGTGGAAAAATATATTTTATTTTTAAATTTACTTTTATAATTTAAATTTTATTGCAATGATTTAATTCATTGCAATATAAAGCTGGCTGGAAAAACACAAGTGGAAAAATATATTTTATTTTTAAAGTTATTTTTATAATTTAAATTTTATTATTATAATTTTTTTAATTAAAACTATAAATTAATTTAATTCGTAAATAACTTTTTAAATTTAATTTAACCTTTGCAGGGATTGATTTGGATGGGAAGAGAAAGCCATTTAATCTCCATTGCAGTTAGATAAGGAGCTGTAAGTTGTCTGGATGGTGACCAACAATAACAAGAAATGATGAAGAGGAAGACTAGGAATCCCCGAGTAACATTTACTTTATTAGTATCTATAGAAATAATTTATTTCAATGAAAAAAAATTCCAAGAAGTGTTAAGTTCAAGTACAAAATTGTATCACATATTGGATGATGTGTCCACTACACAGATTTATATTTCAAGTTTGTGGCCATTGTTTAAAGTCGATAATAATGGTTGGAATGCATTGTGCATATAAATGATAGTACTGTACTTTCCAAGTGGTTGGATTGGTGTTATTATTTTGGCTTATATTATTACTAGCACAGTCGTTAACTTGGGCTGGTGAACGCCGAAACGTGGCCATCTTAATATTTTAATATTTTTTAATCAGGTAGACGTGGCAATAAGTTAGTGAACATAGTAATTTTTAAACACCATTAGATAAATGTAAAAAAGTAAACATATAAATGAATGTCTTTATAAGAGCTCGGAAGTTAATGGAAGTTAATGTGCCCATTGTCAATAGGTGTACGCCTTTCGACGTAAATATTTTACCAGGTGGTCAAAATGAAATAGATATAGTCTATTGTTTTAAATCATCATTTATAATATTTAAGTATTATTTTAGTAATAAGTTGTTATTATTGTATTTTGGGGATGGACACTTCTGTCATGTTTTCACCATAATTGATAACACACATTCATTCAAACAACATCTTGTATCTCTTTCAAATTCGAGGCTTCTGCAGATCGAATGCTTTGCCTGACTCCTGGATATCCAGCGTATCACTTGGCCTCACTGTTGATGCAGCTTGTGAATGGAATATTTATTGCCTGGCTCTCACACAACTTGACATTCCTCTTACCTCTACATAAGATCACCTTCATTGGTCGGGGCGATCACCTTCATTGGTCGGGGGGTTACCACTCAGGAAACCTCACAGCACAAAATGTTTATGCAGCGATTTCTAATACGCATTGGCTCACAAATCTTAGAGGTCGGAAAAATCAGTTTTGGTCATGGAGGATTCCACCCAAAATAAATTTTTTTACCTGGCTGCTGATAGAATACAAATTAAATACATGGGATAACCTCTTAAGAAAGGGATGGACTGACCCAAGCTATTGCCACCTCTGCCAACTTGACGGAATCGATCGACCATCTTTTTATCAATTGCCTTTTCTTTAAACATGTCTGGAATATTATTGCTTTGGCTCTTAAACTTCAATCCACCTTGGACGAATTCAAGCTTGCAGATTTCTTTGAATAGTGGACTCGAAAAGAACAAAAACACATATACCTTCCCCCATTAACTAATTTGCTGGACTATTTGGTTGGAAAGAAATTCAACTATTTTTGAAAATGCGATCCCATCAACAAGAGCAGCAGCCTTCAAAGCACTTGGCCTCTACAATTTCTGGATTGACACACACGCCAACAAGCTAAGATTATATTGCAACGAACAGAGACCAACACTTGAAGATATTCTTATAGGTTGGTTTGATGGTGCAGCAACCGCAAATGGATCTTGGAGTGGAGCTGGAGGATTAATAAAACTCTCTCAGAATATTTTTTACAATGGACTTTCAATTGTGGCCTGAGCACCAACACCAGGGAAGAACTGTTAGGTGCCTGGGCCACACATATTTTGTCCTCTACACTCCACATAGATGTCCTCCAGGTTGTTGGGGACTCTAGAATTGTCATAGAGTGGCTGAGCAATAGGGTGACCTCCAAGTTGTCTCCCTACTAGCTTGGAAAGATAGAATTAAAAATTTTCAACCTACCTTCAAGAAGGTCAACTACATCCATACACATCTTGAGTACAACAAATCTGCCAACCATCTCTCAAAATAAGCGCTCCAGAAAAAAGTGAGAATCATCTCATACAATCTCTGGATAGATGGCCACGAGGACCCACCTCTATCTCTATCCCTACTCTAAGATAAGATCATAATCCACTATCCTCAGTGGAGTTTCTTGTTATGATAGATGGATTTTTTTTCTAATTGCAATCTCTTGCATCATACTCTTTCTATCGGCGCCTCACACAGACTCCTCTAGTAGTTTTCAGCATGAATTTCTCCGTGCTGTTTCATATTATGAACTTTTCCAATGCTGATTGAAAGACTGCCAATGAAGAAAGTTCATCATACTTTTCTTCTTAGAAGCAATTGTATTTATCTTATTGAGAACACAAATTATATATATATATATATATATAATAGAGAAATTTTCTATTGGAAAAAAAAAGTTGTTATTAGTAACTTCAGGAGGGACTATAGCAATTCATCCCTCACTATATACTCACTATATACTCACTATTGCATTTGACTTTTTAAAAATCTGTGAATTATGTAAAGTTTTAAGCTATATTTTTTATATTTATTTATTTTGATTTTTATTGGCTATGAACTTGGGAGCCTTATTGCAGACTCGACGACGGAGTGGTATTTAATGCATTTGATATTTTTAGTTAGTGGTTTTCCATATACAAAGACAACATCTGTCAGAACTTTTTCAGCCATATAAACCTTATAGTGTTTTAGTTTTATGAACCCTCAATAAGTTGTCAGCGTTTGTTATGCATTTTGTCAGCATTAACTGGCATCGAATTCTGAAAATAGCTGTATGGTTGATGGTTGAACATGTTGTGGTTGCTAGTTGAACAATTTGTCTGCCATCCCCGCACAATTAATTTCTACTTCATGATCGCCAAGTAACATACAGACATCATATATCATGATTAACAACATAACGAGGGTCTTGGTTCGTAGTTTTTCTGGCCTAGGTGAAAATATTATGAAAAATATTTAGATTTTATAAGTATTATTATTATTTTTTTTTTTATATATCAAACTATATATGCATTTATCATGATTAACCGCCATAATTTGGCGGTAAAAATATTCAGATTTTTATAAGTATTATTATTATTATTTTTATATATCAAATTATATATGCAGTTTGTTTTATTTATTTATTATATGTCATTTGTCTTATTTTATTTATTTATTTATTAAATTGTTTAATAAAATTCGAAAATTATCTTGATTTAAATTATTTTTTATCTTATTTTATTAACTGGAACCAATGAAATTGGAAAAAGCATCTGCATTTAATTTTGTTTTATTTTATTTAATTTTATATAAATAAAAAATAAACAATATAATATATACATGTACATGTTCTGTGTAAATTCGAATTCGAATATCTGTACCATTTATTCTATTCTAGTTGAGTGTATAATTATTATTTTCCTATAAAAGCCAAATCTAACATATAGAGCCAGCAAACTTACACGTGCTTCCCTACGCTCTGAGTCATATATCTCTTACTAACTAAATAAAATACAATATAGGGTATTACAAGTGTAGTCATGTACCCTTTCACTAAATAAATAAATAAATAAAGCTTAGTGGTATTTAAGGACGTCACACATTTAAGGAAACCTGAATTACATTAAGGATCTAGTGGAATTCATTGTGATAGTGGAGGGTGGTGTAATTTTTATTTTTAGATTATAGATGTGTAAGTTTTTGTAGTGAATTATAATATTAAATTTTTTTTTTTGAAAAAATATTTATATATTTAAAAAAATTAAATAACAATAAATTAAAT
>SNQJ01S0012268.1:151226-161630 GCA_010110895.2 Picea sitchensis
GGAACTAGAGAGAAATGCTCAGAACAATCTTTTATTCATCTGTCAACTGTGTCATATTACAATGTCTAAAATAAAACACGTCCTTCTCTGTAAATCCTTTCTTAGCCTCGAAGAAGATCCTCTCTAATGGTGATTTCCTCTTAATTAAAGAGGAGAATCCCCTCGATACAATTTTGATCATCAAATTACATGTGCGCATCTGAATCCTATTCTTAGTCAGATCAAATCTCTATACTGGAGTAGGATATCCTGGTCTCCCGTAACAGAATGCTATTACAATAGTTGGAAAGGTGCTGAGTGAGGTGTTGTTGTTGTGGATGGAGTAATGGATTCCTTATTTATCTTCTTGTTACTGTCATTGTATGCTATTTCAGCATCGCAAATCGCGGGCTGTTTCAGCAACGAGATTTGCATTCTGACTGTTTCAGCAACGTGGTCTCACGTAGCAGCGATGGTTAATTCTGGCTCCAAGTGCGGCTGTTGTGGTCAGTGTAACAACTTGTGTTGTTGTTTCAGCATTGTAGACCACAGAGAGTGTAACAACTTTTGTGTGAGTTGTTGTTTTAGCATCGTAGACCACAGAGAGTGTAGCAACTTCTTCTTGTGTGAGTTGTTGTTCAACATCGTAGACCACGGAGAGTGTAACAACTTCTTATTGTGTGAGTTGATGTTCAACATCGTAGACCATGGAGAGTGTAACAGCTTCTTTTGTGTGAGTTTTTGTTTCAGCATTGTAGACCACAGACTGTTTCAGCCACAGGGTTTGCGTGCTTTAACTGTTTCAGCAACAGGCATCAATGCTAATCTGCAGTTCGAACTGTTTCAACACTTATATATTTCTGATCAACGGTTAAGTACGAGAGTAATGTAAAATTATATGCAAAATAGATTAAACATATAGTAAAGAGAAGAGACGTTATATACCTTTGGAGAGATAGGGTAAGGTGATAATATAAGTTTAAATGTGAGTGGAAAAAGGGTGTAATGGTAGCAAAAGGTGTGAGCAAAAAGGTACATTGTAGGGTCCTAACACTCTATTACCTTATATATCCAACCATCATTCACAATGTTTAGTATGCATTAGTCACACTATCACATCCCGATAAACCCTGTTCACCCTTCCCAACAAACACGTATCTCAGTAAGGCCCAATACAAATTCATTCTCCCACATCCCTGCTTCCCATTCAATTCACATCCATGCCCCCATTTAGTTACATTTCCATTATGCATCCCATTTAGTTTGATTCTTTTATTCAATCTGAGAAGCATAAGACAATAATCAAACAATTGGGAGAAAAATGGTGAGGTGTAGAGAAAGGCCCTTTGCATAATGAATTGGACATTGAACAATTGAACACTTTGTTACAAGATTAGAGATTAACAAAAGTTACTTTCTTGCTATGAGCCAATAGAGGAGGATGAACAATATGGCCACTCTATTCCATTTAGTTGAAGAGAATATGGTGTTAGAAGTTTTTTTTTACAAAATATGAGTTTGTGGACTATTACATAGATCGATGCCCACCTTAAGAACAAGATCCCCCTTATGCTCACAATACAATTTACAGTAAAAGGATCATAATATCATCTTCTCCAATCGTAGATAGCATGAATCTATCTTTGTTGAGCTTCAACTAATAATCACTCTCCTTATTTCTTCACCAATTGGAAGTGGATCTAGTGGAAGCATGTTAAACCCTATTGCTCCCATTGTTTTTGGTGCATAACAATGTGACAAAAAAGCACCAGTGAACACTTGGAAAATTATGGTTACAAAATTATACTGGAATTAGAGGAAAGAATCCTTTTTTTTGAAGCTTGTATCAACTTTGTTATGTTAAGACATGATTGATTGTAATTATGCAGCAAGATAACTCTATACCATCTTATCTTATCTATGAAGTTGCTCTGGCCCTGTATGTGCGATGCTATATTCTTTCATATTCACTGATAAAGTGTTCGCGTAATATGCGATGGTGAAATTCACACGTGATTCGTAGTCATCAAACTTATAGTGTTGCATGTAATCTTTGTCAAGTTGAACATGTTGCTAGTGCTGACAACTGACGTCTCAGAGTACAAATCATGAAAAAATTAATTCCCAAGTCACGATCAAAACCAATTGTTTGGGTTGGAAATTCAAGAGATATGCATCGTTGGTAAAGATGTGAGTGACGAATAGGATCAAGAAATTGATAGCATCATGCTTTCTGGCCAAAAAATAATGTTTTAAGGAATATTTAACCAATTGTTTTCAAACTTTTCTGTTATTTCAAGAGTTTGATCATTCTTTGGAAAATGAAGAACAATGACCTAATGAATTTTGCATTTACTTCAATAATAATATTTGCATTTACTTCAGTGGTTGGTGCTTTGTTTTGCAAATGCAAGAGATAAGTTCTGTTTCATTTCATTATTAGGATGTCGTGATGTGTGAGTAAGTGAAATAAGTTAATATGCGGAGGTGAAATAAATCAATTTCTTCGATGTAAGAGGTGCCATATCCTAGGGTTGGCTTCTTCATTTTCAGTGAGTAGTTTGCTTTGTCATTGTGTATAGTTTGTCAATGTGTATGGTTGTAGAGAGGCCCATAATGTTTATTTCTTGGTTGTAGTTCCAATTATTTAATTACTAAGATTTCCTTACTAGTTTTCCCATTGCATAGAACACTCCACACTAGCATGCTTCTTTATTTATTGTATGGATTGCCCAGAATCTTATGAAACTTTTGCCCAAAAATTGATATAAATTAAAATGCATTTTAATAATAAGACATATATTTTCATGGCTACTTTTAACATAAGGTTTTGTTTCTGGGTTGTCTAAGACATTTTCAATCACCAATATCCACCATAGATTTTTCATGAAGCTTGCTTGTGAATTATGTGCCTCTAAGCTATTACTTGTATAGTGTCCAATGGAGACACTAATTTTTTTATTCGAAACTTGGATTCCAAGTGAAAAGCTATAATGGATATTTAACAAAACACATATTTGTAGACAACCAATATCTTTAGAGAAATGGATACATTGATTCTTCTGTCGATTTTTTTTGAAATTGTTAAGATTTTTTCTTTGCGGATGTACATGATTCTATGTTTTTACTTTGTATTGGTTGTTTAGTAAGAGGGTATTCTACAAGCTATCCTTTTTCTTATTGACCATTCTTGAACCTTAAAAAAAAAATATCTATCAAAATTAAATTGTAATGAATGAAAAAGATTTCCTATCCACTGTTTCAACTTTTGGCAAAAAAATAGTCTTAATTGGATGTGACTTTTGTGAAAAAAAATGAAATTTCTCACATACTTCATGTTTATTGAATTATGTTGTAACATATCATTTGTATTCTGTTTTATTGAAGTTCGATCTAACATTGGTGTAATGTTTCACCATCCCACTTCTCCTTCTTCTATATTTCTGGATCAAATGATGGAATGGATATTTTTTTTATCTGTCATGTGTATTGAATTTTGTTTTTTTGCCAGGAGCAAATTGTATTGATAAAAAAAGTCAAAGTTGTGTATTTAATTTTTCTTTTTTCCAGGAGCAAATTGTATTGATAAAAGAAGTCAGAGTTAAACATCACAAAAAGAGGTATTCTTTTTTGAAGTTGTTCTACCCTCTTTTTTTTGTTAGTTGCCTGGTCTCATAAACATATCCGGTTGATCGTTTGAATAACATAGTTAAAAAAAATGCCAGAAATAATAGATGTTGAAAACTATGAAGCTAAAGAACAGTGGATTGCACATAATGACATTGACCATGTACTGCATGTCAATGATCTTTTCAGATTGAATGCATTTTCATATACTCCAGGCGATTGTTTGTTCGATGCTTTTCATGTCTTGTTGCATTTTTGTTACACCTCCATTGAATTGTGAAATGGATTGATAGATCATTTCTTAGTTTCTTTAAATAATGGAGATATAGAAGCATTGGAGTCATATCAATATGAACTAGCATCTGATTTCTTGTATCAATTACATGGAATTCATGATGTTGACACATATCTTTCCAAAATGCGGTTATCTGCATCTACACATGTAAACGAAAATGAGAGAGGACCATGGGGAGATACATTTTGCATACGATGGCTAGAAAAATGGTTAAATATATCAATCGTAGTTTGGACACTAACAAGGAAATAAATTTATCTACAATTCAACAAAAATGAAAATATAGATACGTATTGCATTTTGTTCCATGATGCAAATCGTGTTTGTGGCCATTATGAACCATTGCTTTGCCAAAAACTAGCCATATGCAATTTTGAAGGATCTAATATTTACTTGTCACTAATGTGAAAAGACCTCGAATATCATTGGAAATGCATTATGGATAGAATGTATTCTCATGGATTGAGTAGAGAAATAACCAACACATCTACTTATGGCGATAGTCTATTTGGTGCAATTTGTTATTTGATAGCGATAGACTTCGATGTGCAATCCTTGAGACTTTATATTGCACAATCCTTTTGCAATGCAATTACAAGTGGTGACCACAAGGCATTGGATTGCTTACAACAACATCTAACAACTGGTGTCATACATAGTACGCCAATGGTGGGGGATTGGCGACAATATATCATACATATGGGTTTTCCATATGAGAAGTGAAGGATAGAGGGTGGGACATTCTGTTTACAATGGGTATCAATCATTTTCAATGTAAATATCCAAGTATGGTCCTCCCATGAAAACAACATTATTAACCTCTACACTGTTGGCTCTAATTATATCAAAACAATTGATGTGTTGTCATTTGAAACAAATACATTTCACATTCATTATGAACCATTACTAAGAGAAAAGGTGAATGGCATATGCAATGTGCATTGTCACCAACCCACAATGGGCCTAGTCAAGACACATGGGATTGACTATCATATGACTATAGATGTGCGACCTATAAAAAATATGGGCAATAACGTATTGCTCTTCGAACATATGCTAGAAAGAAATCAACATATACATTGTGCACATGGTGATGATACAATGGAATTGCCAAATAGTAGTGTCAGTTCAGATATGGTTTTTCATCAAGCAAAAACAAGTATAACTAAGAATCACACACTTACCTTTCATAGAATAAAAAAAATCATACGTGAAAAAAATAAATGCAGTGACAGATCTTCTATTCGAAATGGAAGGAAAAGACATATAGATGATCAACATGCATATTTCATCAATGCAACAACACCTCTTAATAAAAAACCAATAATTACATATCCTAGATTGAAGAAAACATCTTGACACACTATAATTGAACATAAAATACCAAAAACGAGTTTGGATACTAAGCATGTCCAACGGAAAAAGAAAGACGCAAAAAAAAAACTATCTTAAATAGATTCAAGACACGCCTAAGAACAAATGTCCAATTTGTGAAGAATTGCATTTTTCAAAGAACATTAGATGCTTCACCCAAGACTTGGAAGAAGAATATATGGCCTTGATAACAAATGACATAACACTCTCTAGTAACAATATATGTGTTCCTTGCAAAAGATCACTTCAAAATAGGAAATTACCACAGTTTGCAACACCTGACCAAATAAGACGTAACATGCCATTACCGATTGTAAGCACAGTTTCAGGCCTTGAAGAGAGACTTGTATCACTCAGAATTGCATTTGCACAAATTAGACAATGGGGTTATAAACGATCCTAGATGGGCTTGACAAGATCAATTATCAATGTACCTGTCAATATGGATGTTGTACAAAAATCATTGCCACAATTCATGAATGAAACAATGACAATTGCAGTTGCATTAAAAATACGATTGCAATACAAGAATGCATATCAGAATGGAAAGGTATGTGTAAATATTGTCATGAGAACACTCAAAGAATTATGTTTTAGAACTTTGTATAAGGATGAAAACATCTCCATAAATAAGGAATGGACTAATGTTTTGGAACAAGACAATCACAAATACATGGAAAATGTATATACTAATTGTGAAAGTGATATGGAAACTGAATTAGAAAATGAAATACCTACTAAAATGTTGATACATGGATTCATAGAGTCACAGTGCATTTATGATTTGCAAGACAAGATCATTGAAATCGCACTTGCTGAAGGGCAGCGTCCACTTGGGATTTTCAAGGAAAAGTACGCAGAAGAAATGAATTTTCCAACACTGTTCTATGGAAACCCACGTGATAATGATGTTTTAAACAGATTTAGCTATCAAAAAATAGTAAAATGGGAATTGCTACATGCTAGCGGTGATTTTTCATATCACACAACAAATTCGTTTTTCAAAACAATGTGAATAATAATCGACAAAGTACTCTCTTGCACATGGGTGCAAATAAGAAAAGGACAACTAAGAGGAAGAAATATATTGGCAAGAGATGTCAAGTACAAACCAAACTTAGAGAAAATACTAAAATCAGATATTGGATACATAGACTTCAAAAACATTCGCATTTCACCTGATTACATGCAATAGATCAGAAAAAATATATTTGCAATGATACGACAATTGGCCCCTCCATTTTTTTTTGTCACAATCACAAGTGCAGAGCATCGATGGAATGCATTGGTCTCCACATTGAGAAGTTTGTATAAGAACAGGAAAAATGGAAAGAACATTGAAACATTAGAAGACAACAACATTGATTACCTCATAAGAAAAGACCCGGTCACATGTAGTCATTACTATAGACATAAAATCAATGCTCTAAAGCAATTGATATGTCATGATGAAACATTCTTTGAAAAAGTATCGGACTACTACTTTGTCACATAATTCCAAAATAGGGGTAGCGAGCATGAACATGGGTTGTTATGGATAAAAGATGCTCCAATTTATGGCAGGGACAATAACTCACACATTGAGAAGTTTGTTGACAAATACATAACTTGTGACACAGACCATTTAGATCTAGATCATGCTAAATTGCATAGGCATTACCATACAAAAGGTTGTAAGAAACGAAATAATACACATTGCAGATACAACTTCCCTGTGCCACCAATGAAAGTAACAACAATGCTCGAACCGATAAGTACACCAAACAAAGATCTTAACAAGAAGTCAAATTCCTTCTTTGAAATTCTAGAGAATTTTTTTTATCACATCTTGATGAGCTTTGAAGACTTCTTGATGGAGGTGGAGCTAACAAAAGATGCATACATCCAACTAATACAATGTACACTAAAACAACCAACAATATTCCTAAAACGAAAACCTTCACATATTTGGAACAATAGTTTCGCAAAGAACATGCCAAATTTATGGAATGCAAATAAGATGCACAATATGTACTAAATGCATATGCTACAACATCATATTTCAGTTCATACATGGCTAAAGTTGACAAATCCGTGACTAATGCATTTAGGAGAATACACAAAGAACATGAGAAAAAAAAATTGACGCTATGCAAATGATACACACACTTGGAAATACATTGCTTAATATTCAACAAATGTCTGCTCAACAAGCAGTTCATATATCACTTTCTCTACCACTGAATTCTAGCTCAAGGCAATGTATCTTTATAAACACATCTCCAATAGATCAACGAACATTTATCCTTAAGCCACCCTTTCTACTAAAACAAGAACCTGACAATTCAGAAAATGTAATGTGCCACTCTATTATTGATTACTACATTGAGCGTCTCCATGCTATTAAGAATATTTTCCTTGCTGAATTTGTCTCCAAGTACAAAAAAAATGGTGCACACATATCAAAAAAGAAAATAAAAGTGTAATACAATTTTTCAAATACGACAAAAACATTGACTATGGAATTTTTTGTAGAGAAAAACCATTGCTATATGTCCCATTCGAAAAAAGTGAACTTACATTAAAAAATAGCTTGTCTACATGGCAAGTTGCTTATATTTTCCACAAGAGTACAATACAAACCAATGAAGCTAAATTTACATATAATGTCAATAAAAAATGGGGTGATTTTGAATATGCATTTGAAGAACTCGATAATAGCCTTGTGGATATTGATGGTACATTGACAGACCAAGAAACAACTACTAAGCATCATGAACAATACGACTTGCAAATGCACTTGCAATGCCCTCAAGAATCAAATACGAAAAAATCAATCAATCTTGGGTTTCAAGTCACAGAGCACCCATTTTTCCTTGAAAATGAAGAATATTATAGGTTTAGAAGAATGCTAAATAAATAACAACAAGAAATTGTCATAGACATTTCCCTAAAGAAATAAATGGATGTGCACATTGTTGACGATAAAAGTTGCAACAAGGATTTCGCCCGCAAAGTATTGATAAAGCCTATTATTATAAGCTAACTATATATATAATACTAGTAGGTGGGACCCCCTTGTAGATTGGAGAATCAGATCTGGTTCTTATTTGATGTTTATGCTGTTGTTCGACATTGCTTACATGATTGAGCTTGATTGATGTTCAAATGATTGGTTATATTCACACCAAATGGAAGATGTACAATTCATGATATGTGTGGGCTTCGTTACTCTAATTTCTCAATTCCATATCATAAGGGATTATATCCAGTGCTATCACATTGCTATTAGTGCCATGATCTATTACATGTTGCACCTGCACAAAACACATGTTAGTCATGACAAAAGATAAAAGAAATATGGAAAAAAATCTAAGGAAGAAACTAAACTATGCTACTATGCTACACTATATGCATTGAAATTAAAGGATTGTTGTTAGTCCTAGCTAACAAAGTTAGTGGGTATATGATTTATTGAGTTATATGGAAGCACATTTGATATGTGTTACATTATGGTTGGCAATGGTTAAATGTGATGTGGGGTGGCACATTTGGCAAGTAATGGATGTGAGTTTCGATGCATAGATTAATTGAATGGATTAATGGATGGTTGGATGGCGTGTACTAAGTGATTGAATGAGTAAAGGATGGAAGCAACATGCATTTACTACACATCACTCCATACCTCTCCCATCGGCCATCACCCTAGCTTGGATATTGTTCGATTTTGTTTCGCTATGGTTAAGCTCTGAATTTTAGGCAAGGGAAGAACTGCTCGACCAAGCTCACGTTTTTAAGGATTTTTGCTTACAGGTATGTCTTTTTCTACATCCATGAACCCGCTCTGGTTATGAAATAGATATTCGCTCGGTGATGTATGGGTCTGTGCTTTCCTTAAGAATGACAACTATGTAAACTTGTGATATTTCTCTAGAATGGTTGGTTGTGTGTATTCACTGTAAATGAAAGGATTGGATAGTTGAAGTCACAATTTCATTGATGATTCAGTGTGGTGGAAGCCATGAAGGCTCTATGTTGTCTTATGGGTTTTTCTTGGAGGGTTTCATTCAATCTAGACTTCCTGGCCATCTCCACATAGTTCTTGTAAACATACCCAGACATATTTGGTTGCTGCGTTTGATTTTGAACCACTGTGGGTCACTGCTATCGTTTTTGCCTGGTCATGGGTTCGTGTATGATTGTTGTTTCTGCAAAATTGGTTTGGGTGGCTATTATTCCAAGATGATTTCTTTAGGGTTGGTTGTTATTTCATGGCTCTTTTTTTATATTATCATTACATGGGTTGATTGGGAAAACCAGGAGGGTTGTGCCTTGCGTGTTCTCAGTGTTATTATAATAAGCCTCTTCTCCTCTGTTCATAGTCTCTCTTATCATGTGAATTGTCATGCTGTCTGTGAAGCTATTGGTGATATGGCCTGGGTGTCCACCATATTGTCTCAAAAGTTTCTCACCTGCTGTTGGTGGTCGACTTTAGTATCCCTGTGTTGGTCCACAAAGTGAACCCTTGATTACTCAAAGCCTGTTTTAATTATTCAAAGTCCATTTTAATAAATGGAGCTAGTTATATCATGTCAGGTATAATGTTGATTGTTATGAGTTGGTGGAGTATCGTCGGTAGTGGTTGATTCTTGGATCATCTCTGTTAATAACATTGACAGTGGTTTTGACTATTGACATCTAGTCACTGCATTGTTTATTATAACAGTCGATTCTATAGCTCATCATGGTTAATTGGTTGATTCGAGAAATGAAATGGGCATACAATCATTGCCTCTTGTGTTGTAACATTCGAATTGTTAAGTCAACATTGTTTTATGGTTGATCAGGAGTATGCCTCTTTGCTTTATGCACTGGGTTTTGTGTTTCATACAACATGATATAGGTTGAAATGATGGTTGTTGTTACTCTGTGTTTTAATTTCCAATCGAGATTATTGCAATTTAAAACCGTGATATTTGTGACTTGGATGTCTATTGTACACATTTTATGAATATCGTCCATCGTATCAGAGATGGGCACGGGTTTT
This sequence comes from Picea sitchensis, assembly GCA_010110895.2. Classification (NCBI taxonomy): domain Eukaryota; kingdom Viridiplantae; phylum Streptophyta; class Pinopsida; order Pinales; family Pinaceae; genus Picea; species Picea sitchensis. Next base: position 161,528 of record SNQJ01S0012268.1, read on the forward strand.
ATAACAATATGGTTTCACTACAATTTAAATGTTAGATTGATTAAAGGAATGTAATCAAGCATGATTTTTAAAGAGCTTGTGTCTGTGTTTAATTTGAAGAATT
>SNQJ01S0012269.1:3559-31333 GCA_010110895.2 Picea sitchensis
TACTACACCATCTACAATGTCAATCAATTCATCAAATAAGTCTCTTTAAAAATTCATGTGGAAAGTAGCACTAGTGTCAGACAACCAAACATATCTCCAAGAAGAAAATGAAGTTTTGAATAAATCTTCATTTCTATTAGTATTTTAATGAGCAATATCCAAAAGAAGAGGTTCAAGAGATTTGTCTTTCTATTCTTTTTCTTTATGCTCATCTTTTCATTTATGCTTGTTTTTTATCTTCTAACATGGGATCCTACATGTGTTTGTTTCATCTCCCTTCTTTTCACAATGACCATAGTGAAGACCATGATTATAGTGACCATAATGAATACCATGATTACGCTTACCCCGCATCTCAAATTCTTCTTTCCACTTAATGTTTCCATAGTAGAAGAAAATTTCTCATTCTTCGTGGCCAGTTGCTCCAATAGGCTCCCAAGTTTCTAGTGCCTCAAACTCTTTCTCCGTATTAGAAAGTAGGGACACAAAATATGTTTTCCACTAGATTTTTAGATGGGAGAAGTGGGCATGAGACTCTTTTATCATATTAGAGACTACTTTTATCATATCAGAGAGAAAGTTCAATGGCAGCGTGTATCGTTGATTTTCTAGATGTGAGAGGCAGGACTCTGACTCTTGGAAAACACCTAATTCCTTAGTTCCCATGGATCTCAATGGTTAGTTGGGATTAAAGTATTCATTCTATATCATTCTGTTGGTTAGCAATGTGAGGTTTCGCGGTGTTGAACCTACCCTACTTTGGAGATGTCATTCATGTGCGGGTTGGCCTTCTTAGATTTCCAATATTCATTAAAAAATGGTTTGAATCATTCTTGAGAGGACATGTGAATGCTTCCACCAGTGTAATATGCAAAATGTTTGGAATGGAGAACAAACAATATTGAAAGGAACATAGATTTTTATCTTCTCTTCAAGATGCGCTAGCACTCCACCCATGTTGGGAAGGAATACAAGAATTGGAAGATAGACATGAAAGACAAAGGAAAGTCACCATTCAAAACAGACACACTACTCACACCAAACAAGCGACAAAGCCAAAATCAGTCCAGGAAATTATTATTCTCATAATAATTCTACATTTCTGTAGATAACCCAAGGTATACTAATCTGGAATAGTGTGCAATAGTATTTTATTCCAGATGACTTAGCTCCATGGTGTGGAAGAGTGTGAGAAAATACATGGATAGCATCAGATTCAATATGACAATTGTTTTAGCTAATTACCGGGTGTGTGAATCGCTACCTCGAACCATTCAAGGGGTTCAATATGTGAAATATGGTTTGAATGTAGGATTAGTACTCACGCCATATCAAGGAGCCGAATCCCTTCTCGACTAAATAGGTACAGAGATAGGAGTCAAAGCCCTCCATCTACAACAATGTGAAATTATACTCAGAGAGATTCGATTTCTGATCGGGCATGACTACCCCATTCATGACCTGGGCCAATGAAAGAGACCTAGATAATAAATACATATGATATGAAGAACTAGGGAGAAGGGATGCAACTCTGGATGGATTATGGAGTTATCATGAAAACCTAAGCTATGATACCACTGTTGAGCCAAGGATAATTAACTTCACAGATTGAATTGATTTTCATTAAAGTGGTACATACATTAATTAATACAATGATAATTTACCTTTGGTTTCATCTTCCAACGAAGTTGAATGACTCTTTATATTCATCTTTGACAATACTTCATATTACTCCTAAAATAATATTTATAATGTAGCATAATCCGAAATATTATTTCTTTAACAAGAAAAAGGATTTATTTAAAAAAAAATGGTTTTAGTGTAGGCATAAGTCCATTTCCTTAGGTGGTGTTTCTGTACTCCTTTGTCTTTATCTCTATGTTATTTCTTGCTAATTGGTCTAGTCTCTTATCTCTACTACATCATGGAAGTCCTTTGCCTCCGTCTCTATAGAGCTATGGGGGTTGGGTCCTTTATCTCTATTGAGTTGTATTGTGGGGGTTGGGTAAAGGTATATCGTGGTTATGAGTTACAAGGGTTATGAGTGTTATAGGTTTTATGGGTTATATTATTATGTTTAGGGGTTATGGTAACAAGGAGAGGAGCATCACAAAAATAAGGCCTAGTATGAGAGACTTTCCTAACTAATTCCTTCCATTTTTACTATTTTCCTTATCCGCATGGACTATGTTATTTAGGAGATAAAATATTTTAATAAAACTGTATTATTCAAATTTTAATATTCTTTACACTCCATAAAGAAAAGACCAACTTCATTTTACTTTCTAATAGATTAAAATAAGTGATTGTATGTTAACCCCCAAACTATACAATATGCCACCTAGTTTGGTGATTAGTTGTATGATTATTCCATTTTTTGTTTTGGAATACTTAAAAAAATTGAACCTTGAGAACCCAAACCATAAGAGTATTCAATTTGAACTAGTTCACTTTCTCAAATAATATTTATTACATATCATGCACATATTTATTTTGAACTTCATTGAATTCAATATTGTCTGATAAATATCATAATTTGTATCCAACCCTTCAAAAACATTGAAAGAATTGTCCGTAACCACAATTATGTTGTCTAGCACCAACTCATCATCATCAACATGACGTATAGGATGTGGGTCGATCACTAGGTGATAAATTTCATGGAACTCTTAGTCTACTTTCTCTCTTACACATTATTCATGTTCTTCATGAACATGTGATGAACATCTTCTTACAGGATATACTTTATAGGCCTTCCCTCAGATCAAATCTAACAAAAACAAATGACCAAGTTGATCTACCTAGGACCTTTGAATAAAAAACCTGCTCAAATTGACTTGGAAGGACATGGATCTCTCTACGTATATCACATGTAATAGGATTATTTGTGGTAAATCCAATATCATGACCAATAATCATCCTTTCATCACCTTCTAACAAAAATCTCTACCACCTGACCTTAAACATAACCATTTTGAAGGATTTCAATTTTATTCCTATATATATTCAAGATATCCATATTATATCAAATCAGATGTGATTAGATATCATTCGTCAGGTGGGAAATATTAGAAACCAGGAAAATTCTAGTTATCCCACTATCACACATCTTTTTCTTATCATCCGACTATTAATTGGTGTGATATTTTCCACCATTACACCACATAGATTTTTTATGTTTCACTTACATACTCAACAAGTTATAAATTCATTACCATGAATTGATAAATATATATACAAGATAATTTGAGGGATAAAAAACAACACAAAAATAGAAATTAAAAACTAAAAATCAAAGAAAAATTGTTACCTTTCTATCAATTGCACTAGATGCTATATCAATTTCTTTCTATGTTAGAATTATATCCTTATCCGCATAATCTCTTCTAATCAACTCTAACACCCCACTCCATGATAAACTATGGTTAACTTATTTATGTTTTTGTATCCATAACTTCATCCAAATGAGACTATTTGCAATGTATAAATGCATTGCATCCCACAATTCACTAACTAGATGAAAAAGTAAATATATTTATGTACCAATTAAGCTTAAAAATATACTTACAAATATAATAATTATAATAAAAGCTAATACATTTCATTTTTCTCCATTAGTCTTTCCACAACAACACATTCCTTTGAAATGCATTGGTGGAATTAATATCCCAAAGGAGAGGCAAATTAATATCACCTACTACTTGGGTTAAGTTTGCACTAAAATACATTGTGAACTAATATATGATATAGCCTTTAACGATTGAGCCCTTTGGACATGATCGTGTCTAACAAAATCATTCAACGCCTTCAAGTGCCTCTCCACCAACCATAACTAACTTTTTCATATCGGCCCACATATTTCAATCTCCTTGACTAGGAGTATGAGGAAATATTCTTATGCATTGAAAAAGCTTGGAGATAGATACTTTTGGATTTCACACCTTAGATGGGTAATTTCCCTCTTCTAATACTTGACATGTTCATTATGGATTTCTTTACATGAAAACCACCTAAAAGTGTAAGGAAATGACGTATCAACATAAAATTATACGATGCAAGTAAATCAAATGTTTACAAGTTCTATAAGTAACATTTCAATTATAACTTTTTGGTTACCTCGTGTACTCCGTGAGATCATATATTAATTGATTTATGTAATTGTCAAAGTTTTTTGAGAGAGATATAAGTACAACATATTGTAGCAAGGAGGGAACTATTATTGGTTAATTTTAATTAGAAACAAAAAACTATTACTAACAAATAATCTTTATAGCATATGATGAAAAATATTATAAAATTTCATGCCTTAATAAAGGTCCATGATTTTTGGCCCCACCAAAATCATCTTTTTTTTGTTAATATATTATTTGTTCTTGAATAAAAACCAATGGAAAATTCAATCTTCCCTATAATCTATTTTACAACATTTCTACCTTACTCTATTAATAACCATGGAAGAATGATAGGTTGTTCAGGCCCTCCTTTAGGGGATTACAAAGGGGTGATACCCCCTTGTGCATCGGTTTAGGGGAAACTCCCCTAAGAATTTGTTTTCTCAGGAAACGTGTCACATGTTTTTCCTCAGTTTTCGTTTTTCCTTGATTTTCATGTCCATTGTTGAGCGGTTTGTCGGCACATGGTTTTTTTTCGATGGTTTTCTATTTCGGTCAAGGAATTAGGTTTGTTGACTAACCTAGTTCATTGGGTTAGGGTTTTGGATGTTGTTGGCTCCTATATTTATATTGTATTGTAAACAATGCATCACAATGAATGAATATAAAATATGTTGGGTTTCCCGGTTTGGGTTTCCAGCCGAAGACTCTCTATGTAATGTGTGTATTTTCCATTGTATCTTTTATGTTCTTTTATTGAAAATATGTATGAAATAAAATATTGTGTAAGCTTAAAATCTACATTTGGTATCAAAGCTTTGTTTCCTTCACGAGTATGTATTTGTGGTCAAGGGTTTGGGTCGGGACTGTGATAAGTCTTTCTATAATGGGATATATGTGGTATTGATTTTTTAGGTGAAAACAAATTGCGAGCAGTTCAAAATGGAGATTGAGAAGTTTAATGGAAAACATTTTGAGTTTTTTAAGCTCAAGATGTAAGTTTTGTTGGTGTGTAGAGATCAGTGGATTGCGGTGGATTCAGGTACTACATCTATAGGAACTTCAGCAGATGACTTGAAAAATTTGGATCAGAAGGCGAAGAGAACAATTCGACTGTGTCTCTCAGATTCAGTATTACTGAATGTGTCATAGGAAGCTACAATGAAATATTTATGGGATAAGTGGGGGAAGTTGTATCAATCTAAGTCCCCAGTAAATAGACTATTCTTGATAAGGAAGTTGTATAACTTGAGGATGAGAGATGGAGACTTGGTGGCAAAGCATTTGAACGCCTTCAATACTATGGTGAGTTAGTTAGTATATGTTGAGATTAAAATTTCAAATCAAGATAAGTGTATCAGTTTACTGTGCTCTTTACCAGACTCATTGAATAGTATGGTTGTGGCCATAGGTAGTAATATAACTAACTTGAAGTTTGATGAAGTGGTCTCATCCTTGTTGTCGGAGGACATGAGACGAAATAAAATGGAGGGACATAGCACAAATGCATTATTTGCAAGAGGACGCTCCCAAGAAAGAAATAGATCTAAGTCCTCAAGTGGGAGATCTAAGTCTAAGGTAATATCTAAGTCTCCTGAAAATTTTATAAAGGTATGTTGGAGATGTGGAAAAGAATGACACTACAATAAGTAGTGTAGATCCAAAGTTAAGAAAAAGAAGGTATCTCAAGAATATCCCTCTACAAAAGAAAATACCTCCAAGGAATAAGGAGGGGATGTGTACTTTGATTCTTCAAGAACACATGCATATCATGGGGCATGGTTGGTTGACTCAGGTGCATCCTTTCATATGACTCCCCACAGAGAGCGGTTCTGTGAATATGAAAGGTATGATGGAGGTACTTTTTTCCTAGGTGATGAATCGACAACCAAAATCATAGGTTGATGAAAATTCAAGTTGAGGCTCATAGATGGAAGGATTAGAACACTAACGAGTGTTCTACACATCCTAGGATTGGCCATAAATTTGATTTTTGTAAGAAAAATGGACGATGCAGGGGTAAAAGCTATATTTGAAAAGGAAACCTGCAGGATGGTTGGAGGATCAATGGTGCTACTGAAATGAGTTCAGTTTGGAACTCTATATAAGTTGCAAGGAAGAAATATTAGTGATGGGTGTAATAGTTCCATTTTTCTTGATATTGGAGTTGAAGAATAAAGAACTCTTACAGTCTCTCAAGAAAAGGTTATGATGTGGCATTAAAGACTAGGGCATATCAGATATAAGGGTCTTCGACTACTACAGGGTAAAGGTATGGTTGAAGGTATGTATAAATCCTCTTTATATTTTTATTTCTGTGAACATTGTGTATACGGGAAGAAGAATCAGGTAAGATTCCCCTCTCGTGCAACGAGAGAATAAGGAATTTTATAGCTAGTTCATAGTGATGTGTTTTGTCCTATGTTGGTTCCATCATTGGGAAAAGCTATGTAATATGTCTCATTTATAGATGATTTCTTGAGGAATAATTAGATATATTTCCTCAAGGAGAAATATGAAGTATTTGATAGATTTAAAGAGTTTAAGGCTCTTATTGAGATTTAAGGTGTTGAGAAAAAATAATGGAGGAGTGTTTTACATTAATGAATTTGAAGAATTCTATAAGAAGTGTGGTATATAAAGGAAAAATACTACTCCATATACACCTCAACATAATGGAGTTGCAAAAAGGATGAACAAGACACTGATGGAAAAATCAAGGTGCATGCTTAGTGGTGTCAGGTTAGGGAAATAATTATGGGATGAGGTAGTGGGCACTACATGTTACCAAGTTAATCGATCACCCTCATTAGTGTTGTATGAAAAGACTCCATAAGATGTATGGATTGGTAAGAAACCTTCTTTCACACATATCAAGGTATTTGTCTGTGAGGCCTATGTTCATGTTCCAAAGGAAAACAAGAGTAAGCTAGATAAGAAGGTTGAAAAGTGTATCTTTATTGGGTATAAACATGGTCTCAAAGGTTATAATATTTGGAACCTCCAAACTAACAAATTTTTGTATAGACGAGATGAGGTATTTAGAGAAATGAAGAATGTTGTTAAACATGAAGTCCTACAAAGTAAGGAAGAACCAGAGAAGATAGAGTTTTATTTAAAGGATGATGAATCAGACTCTATAGAAGAAAAGGAATCAGGAAAAGAAAATACTCATACTCCAATATTGAGGAGATCTGTTCAAGAAAGAAGGCTACTAGAAAGGTATATTCCATTTGATTTTCGTTCAAATTTTTCTTTCTCTATTACTGATCATGATCCTAGAACTGTTAGGAAGGTAGTGGATTTAGAGGATGGAAAACTATGGAAAAAGGCCATGGATGAAGAAATGGCATCCTTGGATAAGAATGAGGCTTGGGATCTAGTGAAGTTTTCGACTAGAAGTAATCCCATTGGCAAAAAACGGGTATTTAAAAATAAGTTGATTATAGAAGGAAAAGTGGAGAAATACAAATCTCAGTTAGTAGAAAAGGGTTATTCTCAAGTTGATGGAATTGGTTTTCATTATATTTTTTCTCATGTTGACAAGTTAACTTCTATAAGATTTCTATTATCTATTTTTGATGCATTTGATTTTGAAGTAGAACAGATGGATGTGAAGACAACATTCCTACATGGGGATTTGGAAGAACAAATCTATATGAAGCAGCCATAAGGATTTGTTGTGAAGGGAAAGAAGGAGATGGTATGCATGATGAAAAAAAAACTGTATTGTTTAAGACAATCACCAAGGATGCAGTATCAAAAATTTGATACTTATATTCTGGGACATGGCTTCACAAAAAGAAAAGAGGATCATTCTGTGTATTTTAAATTAATTAGTGATCATTTGATTTATTTGGTCTTGTATGTGGATGACATGTTGTTGATAGAAAACAACAAGGAGATTATTCAAGATGTGAAAACTCAGATTTCTTCTAAATTTGACATGAAGGATCTCAATGATGCAAATTTCATTTTGGTCATGGAAATTAAAAGATATTGGAAAAATAGGAAACGTTCGTTAAATCAGAGAAAATATGTCGAGACAATATTCAAGAGGTTTAATATGAAAGAATGTAAACTGGTTAAGGTCCCTATTCATGTTGGTGTAAAGTTATTTGTAGATCAATGTCCCAAGAAATAGGAAGAGGAGGAGGACATGTCTCATGTTCCATATGTGACTGCAGTTGGAAGTTTGATGTATGCAATGGTATGTACTAGACTGAACATTGCACATCCAGTGGGAGTTTTGAGTAGGTATATGTCAAAACCAGGGAAGGAGCATTGGAAAACAATAAAAAGGGTTTTCAAGTATTTGCGTGGCACTGTTAGCTATGGATTGTGCTACCAAGGATGACCAATATTCGATAGAGTGTTGGAAATACATGTCTTTGTGGATGCAGACTGGGATGGAGATCTGGATCGTAGGAGATCTACAAGAGGGTATGTGTTTAACCTGTTTGGAGGAGAAATCAGTTGGATGAGAAAAAGACAGGATGTAGTGGAACTTTCACGTATAGAAGCTAAATACATGGTATCCACTCATGCAAGTAAGGAAGAAGTATGGCTACAAATATTATGTTCATGTATTGGGTTGTACAACAAGATGTATGGATAAATTGTGTTAGTTAGAGTGCAAGCTTTCTAGAGAAGAACCCGACTTAAAATTCAAAGACAAAGCATATTGATATTCAATATCACTTTGTGAGAGACATGGTTGAAGAAAATAAAGTGTTATTGATGAAGGTGGACACTTTGAAGACCGTTGCAGATTCATTAAAAATATATGTGAGCACTAAGAAGTTCTCTTGGTGTAGAGGATCCATCGATATCATTGCCCTGGATTGTTGACTATGTAATGTTGTAACCCCCTTTTATGCAAAGAAAACAACAAGTGGGATAATGATGGGTATGTGTTATATTCTTTGCATGACTAGCTCAAGTGTTTACTACGTTCCACCGGGCGCGCAAGGGGGTTTGAGGGGGGGCCTCCAGGCCCGCCTTTCACGGGTTCAGGGGCAATGCTCCTGAGAAATTGTATTTCCCTCGGGAAATATGTCACATTTTTTGCCTCATTTTTCGTGTCACCTCAATTTGCGTGTCCATTGTTGGGCAGTTTGTCGACAAATGGTTTTTTCCGATGGATTTCTATTTTCAGTTAAGTAATTAGGTTTGTTGACTAATACAAGTCATTGGGTTAGGGTTTTGGATGTCGTTGGCTCCTATATGTATATTGTATTCTAATCAATGTATCACAATGAATGAATACAAAATATGTTGGTTTTCCCAGTTTGGGTTTCCATGGGAAAACTCTATGTGTAATGTGTGTATTTTCCATTGTATCTTTTATGTTCCTTTATTGAAAATATGTTTGCAATAAAATATTGTAAAAGGTTAAAATCTACATTTCATACCTTGTGAAATCCCACCAAGATGACGATTCATAAACATAAAATGAAATACATTTGTATTATAGTTAATAGGAAAAAACAAAAAAGCTAGAAAAAGTAACATATATGGATGTAATTGAATCCATATTCTTTCTGTGATACTTCACAAATGCATTTTTCCATAGTTGAGGTGTCACTATTCATGGTTTTTCCTTAGCCTCTTCCTACCCATCGAAGATATCTTTTTTTGTAGTTTGATACTTATGGCTACTAGGGAGGAAATGTTTGTATTAATCATACACCTCCTTTTATAAACTTATTTAAGATATAGATATTGCTTTGGGACCACACACTAAATATGTGTATTTTCCCTTTGTTTGAAGACTTACAAGATATATAATAATGTTATTATAATACTATAATATTCAAAAAAACAAGTGAATTAATAGCGGATATATAAAGTTACAATGAAATATACACCCCACAAAAATTTGCTCGTGTCGATATATCATGAATTGTCCATGTAAGTATTACATATAGTTGAAATCATTTTGGGCCTACTAGTTTAGATATGTGAGACATAGTGATTTTAACCCATAACTTTAAAAGTTCATCAATAAGAGGCTAAAAAAATACATCCATATCTCTATCTTGGTATTTATTTTATTTTCAAATATGAATAAATAATTCCTTATACATACAAAATATATAACAAAAGGAAAAAAGAATTGGTATGTTGTGAAAAATTCTAAGAATAAATATGTAGAACAATTAATATCACGTTATGTGCATCATTTGGTGTGACAAGTGTTGGGGGTGATGCATAATTATTTATCATAAGAAAAGAAAATAATTCAACTTCACTTTGGGGGTAGGTGAGGGAACAAACAATCAAGTAGAGGTTCTAGCAATAATTCCAGGCCTCTAGAACTTGAAACAAAATGAAAAAAATGAAGGTCATAGTGATCGAGGGCTCATCCATAATTATTTAAGATATGAACTAAATTTAATCACCTCAAAACCATACATTGAAAATAATAATCATTATATCTCAAAAGTTAGCAAAAATCTTCAAATCCATTGAATTCTATCAATTTATGAGATCAAACGACAAAATAGCATATAAAAATGCCAATGAATAGCTCATTTTTTAGTTGGGATGACTAATAATAAATGAAGAATCCTAAATTGTGTCATCTCTTATGATACATAATCGATTCAAAAAATAAATTTTAGGAAACATGAATATAAAGGACAAGTAGAAAAGAACAATATTGCATAATACTTCAACATTAAAGACCCCTACCTCCACTATTCAATATCACAATCCTTTATGAGTTTTAATTGATTTCATAAAGGAGAAGACCATATACATGCATGTGTGTGATTTATCTCATTGAACACAGTGGAAGTTACTCTAATTTTCACTCATTGTGGTATGGAATAACAATATTGATGATATTGATGATGCTTGGATATTGCTCTATTCATCCCTCATTTATTTGAGAGAGTACTTTAAAATATAGATTTTTTGTTGAAATGTTGGTAAGACAAATTACATCCTAAATTGTTGGTATATGTAGGGAATTTTTGGAGGATGCCTTGGCAAGAATATAGGATCTATTAGATGTTGGAGTTATAGAGAAAGGTAAACAATGTGGAACATGAAAAATCCACATCCGCACCCATATGGTCATGTAGTTCGACATGATGACTTTGAGAAATTTGATTTGAACTAAGGTATTTGATGATGTGGAAGACACAAAGATTAAACCTAGGATTATTTTTCATTATATACACAAAAGTGGGAAGGATAGCAAAGAGAATGGGAAAGGAGGGTAGCAATGCAGAGACTAATAATACCTATCAATACCTATATGGAATCAATAAAATACAATCAAATGGAAAAAAAAATCAAGTCAAGAAACAATACATAGAGGGTTGAAGAAATGAGGGAAATAATCAACAAGATAGAAGAAAGAATTGCACAATTAGAGGTGGAGAAAATTCTAACATTAGACATCGCCCATTCTATAGTTTCTCCTTCACTATCTATGGGTTATTTAATCCTTTATATCAAGGTGTATAATGAGGAATAAACGATGTAGAAAAAATTAACACAAACAAATAAGAAAACCCTAAGCACTAAATCTTCCAAGGATGACACTAGAATGAAGAGCCCCTACAAGAAAGCGTTTTGATTTTCTAAATTCTCATATGTTTTGGAAAGTAGTATTTTTGTTAGGATAATATGTTTAACACTATATACCTATTGAATAATTAGTATTATAATTAGGAAATTAATGTTATGGAAAAACCATAGAATGCGAGTGATAGAGGACCTATAGGCACATGCGTGGATCCCCCTCCAGTCACACCTCATGTGAATTTAATCCCTGCACAATGCGAGGTCAAATCCATTCAATTCCATGACTCTTCAACCTATGATCAGGTTTAATATCGGTACAATGGAAATCATGCCAATTTTGTGTTGGATATGAGATCCTTGGATGGATGGAAACAATCATTCTTGCTTTGGAATTTTCTGGTGTTGAATTTTCTCTATATGGAGTCATTGTTGTTCTCCTATTCGACATCTCTGTGAGGTTAATCCCTCCTGTTGGTTTACCTATCCATGCTCTATGTGATACTATTTTACTATGTTGAGCCAAAACTAGGGCGACTTTACTCTCCCTATGAGACCATGTATTCAAGAGATACGATCTAGTCGCATTCCTGCCAAAGAGACTATGCCCAGAAGATTGTGTGGTACCCCCTGGTGTGGAAGAGGTGGTTGTGGTCGCTCTAGTCATTCTGGCCTTAGAGGCACACCAAAAAAGGGTTATGATATCTTAGATCTGAGTCATATGATGGACATGTTGGATGATCGGGAAGAATAAATTAACATATATAAGTTAGTTGGACAATGGGATCAAACTCGTAGGAAGAATTATTGGTCTATGAAGAACATGCTTGCCCAAGTTTTACCGCGTTCTCCAGGCATCCCACTGGAGAGTAAATCCTCTCCAACCTATTCTCCTTCTACTCATACCTATTCTTCGGAGGGCCCTTCTCTTTATCCTAATCCCACAAAGCACCAAGACCCGCAACAAGTAAAGGCTCCCCAGGAATATCATGCTATGCTTGGAATTGGGAATATTAGTGTTTACAAAAGGAAGCACGTTGAGCGCTAATACCTAGAAGTGCCTTCTTCATTCCACAATATTGTGAGTATACCTACCAAGGAATGCAAGGAAAAATACTCCAGTGCAATAAAATATTACTATCCAATTATTGAGGAAAAACCAGAGGGTGTGGACTCTAGTCACCCTCTTGAGTAATCTTCGGTTCACATAGTTTTTTCTTTTATGGATTTGGTTTTCATTAATATCCATTTGGAAGACACATTAGATAGAATTTTTTTTACAATAGTTGTTAGGAATTCCATTTTCAAGTATCATTGTGGCCATTGTATGCATGGTTTCCCACTTATGGGAAGTATTTTAAACGTAATTTTTGAGCATCTAGTTTCCCTTGCATGGGTAGGCTTGATGTTGATAGTATATTCTTGTTTTGGACTTGAATGAGGGCTTTCCTCTCTTTATCCAACCTCATACTTTGAAGTCGTCTTGGTTATATTTTTAGTTGTACAGTAATATATTAAAGCTATGGAACTTACAAAACAAAGGTGAGGGAAAAATATAGACAATAATGGTTGTGTTAAAATTCAATGTTAGTGTACTACAATGGCTATGAATTTTTTCTTTCCGATACCTCTTTAATCGAATTAATATTAATTTGGAAAATTGACTAAGAATTATTTTCATTGTTTGTGAAGTCCAAGTGCACCTCAATCCTTTCATGTTTCATATGTATGCAGGAGATGGTATTTGCATAGAGATTATGTTTGATGTATGTGAAGTGTAACTATTTTTAATAAATTCCATGTAGAATTTTCATTTCGAACTAATTTATCAAAATGTTATCGACAAAGGAAACTGAACCATAATTGGTCATATGAATAATAAAAAAATCAAAGCTACACATATACAATAATAAACAAATGTGGAATATAACATCTACTATTAAGTGTGACATGATGTGCATAACATTCATGTGTCCCTACAATTTGCAGTAATCATTAGTCTTGATACTAATAATGGGAATGTTAATGAGTGCAGGTGATGTGCACATTATGAAAGGGAGGTGACAAGGATAACATGATAACAAGGAACAGGTGCCACTGCAATGGCGATGTCCATGCCTAGAAACTTTTGAAAATATGTGTAGGTGTATTCACTTTGTGATTGATTCTCTTGAATTGACTTAATGCAATGTACCATTACATGCAACAAGGGATACATCTGGATGTGCCATTTTTTTCTAAACCCTCACGTGCACCTATATATGCGCAATCATAGTTCGGGAACCAAGAGCACCTATAGTCCAGTTAGATGACTCCTTTCAATGCGGAATGACTTCTTTCAAAACTTGGCCACACATACATGATGTTAAGTTAGACTTAGTACGATAATATGAGATATATGCATGGGATTATAGTAACCTAAGACTAACGACAAGAGCTGAATACTTTTATGTTTCGTTATTTGTTTATTTTTTTATTTATCTGTTTATTTTTTAATTGGAATGAGTGAGGTATTAAAAAAATTTCTAAATGCAGAGATAAAATAAAAAGATAGCCTTTGATGTTTTGTTGTGTCATTGTGATTTTTGTTTTGATAATAATTGTGAGAAATCCAAAGATAGAATTTGATATTTTGTTTTGTCATTGTGATTTTTGTTTTAATAATAATTAAGAAAAGTTATATAAAAAAATGTTATAGGATTCAGAAAATAAAAAGGATGCAAATCTCACATGTAAACTAAAGAATAAATTGAAAACATAAATTGTAGGATACATGAAAGCAGATCATCAAGAACTTAGAATTATGAGAAAACCAACACTGGTGAGGCTACGCTCACAATCACTTATTGAATGAAGATTGATTACATCATTATATAGGAAACCATATCTACTTGGGTGGTTAGAACAGATCACAAATAAATAGGATCTACATTAAATGAAGTAGAGTTCAACTACACAACTGACTCTTTCTCCATTATTTCCAATTCTCCCCCTTAATGGAGAATGGATTGACTTCTAAACCTAACATCTCCCTAAATAGCTCAAACTTAATCTTTCCAAGAGGGTTAGTGAAAATATCAACATCATTTTCACAAGTATTACAATACATAAGAGCTACTTCATTTGACTGTATTTTTTCTCTAACAAAATGATATTGAGATTCAACTTGCTTTGTCCTTGCATGATAAATGGGATTATTGGTAATTTGGATTGAACTTTGATTGTCGGATTTGGTCGTGGGTTCCTTTTGTTCTTATCCAAAATATTGAAGAAGTCTTCTCCGGCAAATAGCTTCACAAGTTGTTTCACCTGAGGCTTTATATTATGCTTCATTAGAAGACAAATATCTGATGGGATGCTTTCTGCTCAGCCAGAGCAACCCCGGATCAATGCGGCGTATCAGTGGTTGATCTTTGATCATCCAGGTTGCCGACCGATTGAATATGAGTAACACTGATAAACTCACTCAACATGAGATGCATCATTATATTTAATACCATAATCAGTGTTCCTTTTAGATACCTAAGTACCACCTTTTGTTTGCATTCAATGCAAGATTCTTGAGTTTCACCATAAATGACAACACACTCACGCAATATTCAATCAAGGTCTGAGTTGTGATGTAAACTGACTTAACACACTCACATAATATTCAATATCAGGTCTAGTTGTGATGAGATAATTCAAACTACTCACCATATATCTATACATAGTTCCATTCACCTCCTTTGAAACATCATCACAAGAAAGTTTCATATTCTACTGCATGGGAACAGTAAAAGATTTACATTGATCCATTTTAAATCTCTTAAGTACTTATCTGACATACTTACTGTGACAAAAAAAATAAATTCTTGCATTTCTCCAAACTTCAAGACCTAGGAAGTAATGTAACTCACCAAGATCTTTCATTTCAAAAACTTGCGACATCTGCTCCTTGATTTCATCAATTAATTTCTCTGCATTTCCTATAATTATCAAATCATCAACATATAATCAAATCAATACTATATACCCCTGCTCATCAAATTTGGTATACATATTTGGATCACTCTTTCTCCTCATAAAACCCTGTTGAAGAAAGAAATAGTATATATTCTCATACCATGACCTAGGTTCTCGTTTTAGTCCATACAATGCTTTCTTTAACTTACACACTAAGTGTTCCTTCCCATTTTCCACAAACCCTTCAGGTTGAGTAAGGTAAACCTCCTCCTTTAACTCACCATTCAAAAATGCATATTTAACATCTAATTGGTGTAGCTTTAAATGGTACTTTGTAGCTAAAGCAATTAACAACATGATAGTATTCAATTTAGTTACTGGTGCAAATGTTTAAGCATAATCAACAACTTATGTTTGTGAATACCCCTTTGAAACCAATCTAGCCTTATATTTGTCTATACTACCATCTGATTTAAACTTGGGTTTGTATATCCATTTTCATCTAATGGGCTTCTTACGTTTAGAAAATTCAGTCAATTCCGAAGTATTATTTTTCATTATAGATTCATATTCTTCCTCCATTGCATTTCACCATTCATCATGTTCATTTTCTTCATTAAAACTCAAAGGTTCTATGACATTTGAAATGCTACTCATTAGGGCATAGTCTCTATACCTCTCAGGGAGCCGAACCTGTCATGAAGATCTTCTCAAATGATTATTTTGTTGCCCTCTTTGTGAAGATATGTCTTCACCACTAGGTGAACTCTGACTGCTTGAAGTGTCCATGTCACTGTCACTAAGTCCTTCTTGTTGTTGTTGTTGTCGCTGCGGTTGTGGATGTTGTTGTGGTGGTTGTTGTGATGGTTGTTGATGCTCTTCTTTAACTCCTTCATCAATAATTCTATGCAATTCCTCATGATTGTTGTTGTCATGATTTCCTGCTTCCTGCTCATGGAAAAGTACATCTCTACTAGCAAATATTTTGTGAGTAGAAGGATCAAATAGTTTGTATGATTTGAATTCAGAAAAATACCCAATGAAAATACATTTAATGGCTTTAGAATCCAATTTATTCCTATTATCCTTTGGAATATGTGAAATATATTTACACCCAAATACTTTCAAATTATGAACTGCAAGTTTGGAACCATACAAGGATTCTAAATGAGTAACATTATCAAGACACCTTGTTGGACCTCTATTCTTTAAATAAACTGCAGTATTTATGTCTTCATCCCAAAACGTATTCGAGATATTCTTACCTTTCATCATACTGCGTGCACATTCTACCAGAGTTCTATTTTTCCTTTTAGCAACTTTGTTTTGCTGTGGAGAGTGAGGTACTGTAAATTGTTGTACTATTCCATGGTCTTTGCAATATTTGATGAAGTCCCCTGATTTATACTCTCCCCCTTGATCTGAACAAAGGATTTTGATGGATTTTCATGTCTGCTTTCCACCATGGTTTTGAATTCCTTAAAGTACTCAAAAACATCACTTTTTCTTCTAAGGAAATAAACCCATGTGTATCTCATGCAATCATCACTAAATAACAGAAAGTAAAATGCACCTCCTAAAGACATAGTCTACATAGGTACGCGAACATCAGTATGCACAAGATCTAAAACATCTCTCTTTTTTCTTCAGGATTAGAGGGGAATTCATCTCTTTTCATCTTTCCTAATGCACATCCATCACAAGCAACATTCTCATTCTTTAACATGGTAAGTCCCTCAACCATATTTTGTTTCTCTAATAAAAATAAATCAGGATGATTGATGTGGCCATACATTTGATGCCAAAGAGTCTCTGTTGGCATAGTTGTAGAAGTAAGTGCATGATGTGCTTTGTTGGTAACATCAATTTTGTATAGGCCTCCTTCTCTAACTCCCATTGCAATAGTTTCTAATTGGTCCAACAGATCCTGCACTATGAAATAATTCTTGAATAATTCAACCTTCAAGTTCTGATCTGTAATGGTGGACACAAAGATCAATTTTTTCTTTATCCCTGGCACATACACCACATTGTGAATGTGATGAACAATACCATTCAGAAATGTCACAGGAATGTCTCCATATCCCTTGATCTGATGAGTGCGGTCATCACCAAGATATATGTTGGCTCCATCCGGTGTTTCTTTAAAATTATTATACCACAACTTATTACATGTCATATGTACTGATGTTTCAGAATCCAAAAACCAGGCATCACTATCATCCGTTTCAGCAGATAAAGAAGCATTGGACACAAACAGTCTAAGATCCCATGAATCAAAATTTGGGGGTTCATCAATATCATCACTATCAATAAACAATCTAAGATCATGATTTGAAGATTCTTCTGCATAATGACCTGTATGTTTTCTAGGTTTATTCCTAGCCTCATCACTCTTCTTCTTATGACAATCTCTAACAATATGTCCAGGTTGACCACAATAAAAACAACTCTTTGAATCATTCTTGTTAGAGGGCATACCTTGATTCATCCTTAGGGATTGTCGTCTTTGCGATGAACAACCTCCCATGCCCCTTTCTCCTGATTTCCCTCTCAGGGATCTCTTATTTGACCACAGTGTCAGATCTGAATTCCGAGGCTTCAAATTCTTGCGCCTCTCTTCCTCTTGCAGCAAAATACTTGTTAGTTCTTCAAAAGTACGAGGTTTCTCACTTACTGTGAGACCTGTTATGAACATCTGATAATCTTCTATCATACTATTTAAGGTAATAGTGAAAAGATCAATGATGGAAACTGTTTCCCCTATATTTCCTAGATTTTCTTTCACCTCTTTAATATGACCCAAAAATTAACTAACAGATTCATTTCCTTCCATCTTAATGCCTAGAAATTTAGTTTTCAGGAACATAATACGATTTGTGTTGCTAGTTTCATATAAATATTTAAGCGTTGTCCACATTTCACCAGAAGTTTTAGCCTCTCTAATATGTGGAATTATGCTATCTTTAACATACATACACAACAATACCTTTGCCTTGTTTTCACGCTTCTCCCAATCTTGGATATGTGTTATTTTCACACCGAAAGACGCATCAGGTTTCAGTTCATCTCCCTTCACAATGGTCCAGACACCATAGCCCTCCATTAGGGTCTACATTTTTAATTTCCAGTTAATGAAATTTGTGCCATCTAATTTGTTGGCCTTATTGAGGTAGGTCTCTATCATAGGATTCACCATATTTTCAAGTGTCTTCTTTTCCAACCAGACAATGGATCCTTGTATCACAACACACTTCAATCCTGAAGGTGGTGAATCACCAAGAATATGAAACTTTCGTCAATTGCTGAGCAGTCCATCGCTCTGCCTTCAGATCCACCGATCTGATTCTAACTAGGATCCCAACTTTCTTAAAAGAAAAAATGAAAAAATATAAGAAACCTTCCATAAGAGATGAAAACCCTACACGATTTGGTGTGTATATGGTCACACCAAAAAATGAAGAAAGTGATAGAAATGCATGCACCAAAATGCACCAGATCTTATTTTCTCCCAAACAATCATATAATGGGTGATTTCGGATCAACCCTCATGGTATGCAGCATGGCTTCAAACCCACACAACCTCCTCTTATCCTCACGACCCGTTGAGATGATGGATCAGACCTCACGACCACCTCTGACCCTATCACGCCTCTTCTAAACTGAACGAACAACCATGAATTGATTCAATGAGTAGGAGAAGGGGGTTTTGACAGTCTCAATGAGCTATGAGTGCACCAGATCTGAGTATGCTTCAACCTCACACAACAAATCTTCTGATGATTTTCAACATGAAAAACATGCTTTTCCAAAGAAATATTGGTCGGCGCTCCTCGAACGCATGAAGGGGAGAATTCATGCTCATATGCTATGGAAGGGGGGGTGTTGCAATGTTGGGTGAAAATGGGAGTGTGAGCACAAGTGTCCCAATGCTCTTAGACGTGAACGAAGGGAGTGCGAGGAGTCCCAAAATTTTAATTTCGTAAGTATGAGAGGGATCGATGCTACTCTAACACTGCATGGGGAGAACTCGATGCCCCTAGTCAATTAATTTGAGATCTTGCACTTTGGATCTCACCTCAGAGAGTTGTATCTCTCAGATCTCCAATCTCTCTCTGATACCAACTTAGAATTATGAGAAAACCAACATTGGTGAGGCTACACTCACAATCACTTATTGAATGAAGACTAATTACATCATTATATTGGAAACCATATCTACTTGGGTAGTTAAAACAAATCACAGATAAATATGATCTACATTAAATGAAGTAGAGTTCAACTATGCAATTGACTCTTGCTCCATTATTTCCAAGTCAAGATGAAAAAGTAAATTAGATGATTAGGCCTACATTGGGAAACAACCAATTTATCTAGAACAATCATGTGAATATATTCATATCAATAAATTCCTACTTTCAATAAATATTATATAGGCTAGATTGCAATAAATTCCTACTTTCTATAAATATTATATAGACTAGATTGAAATTGCCTCTCTATACATAATAAAGTGAGTCTGGTTGATAGAAAAAAAAGGATTTGTAGACCAAGGAAGGAAACATTAAAATGTATTTCTTGAATTAATTTGTACTCCTCTATCTAGGTAGCCCGAAGGAGCTAAGAACAAGGACAATGAGAGAGAAAAGAAGTTAAGTCAACCCTACCGCAACCATAGCTGAAATGATTTACATTCTATTAAAACCATTCATAACTAAAGAGTTCATGTCTAAATATTTCAACAAATAATCGTTTGAAATAAATGTCACAATTGATGCAATCAACTACATGCTTACGATTATACACTAGAATAATATGGAACTATTATGCTAAAGGTTTGAAAATTTTAAAACTATGATAAAACTAAGTTTAGAAATGCATAATTTCATGTTTTGGATTCATTTCTTTTAATTTTAGAAGTGCAAGAACCCATGCACACACACACACACACACACACACATATCTGTGTGTGGGGTGAGGGTGAGGGTAGAGAAATAGAAGCATTGGTGATATAAATACTACTATAAATTAGAGGTTGTTGCTACCATTCAAGATATAAATTTATTGTAAATCACTGCCACAAAACCTTTAACTCAACAACAACAATAATAATCAAGTTTATCTGGAAAAACTAGGACTATTGTGCTTGAAACTTAATCTTCAAAAGAATATAAAATGTCTTGGGGCCTCAAAGAGGTAGAGAATAACCTTTGGACTTTTGGTTTAAAAATATGGGAGACTAAACCGTAGCTTATTTTCGAAAAAAAAATCATCATTATTCAATATCAAGAAGAGGTAATGATGACAAGAAAAAAACACACACAAAGCGACTATGGAATGGTTCTTCTCTTCTCCACATTCACATAAAACTAAAATTACAAAATACGTGATAAGAGATAACTGTCTAGAACACTCCATCCTTCACTGCATAATAAATTGAAAATTACCTATCTTGTATGTTCATTTAATATTCCTATCCTCCATTATATTTGGTCAAACAAGTAATGGAGGAATTACTCTATTTAACACTCCCCATTAATTTCTACCATTACAAAAATCAACACAAACTATGCCTYAGTGKTGTCTCTAAAATTCAAAAGTATTTCTTCCCAATKGCTTGGTGAAGATATCTRCTAGATGTTATTTTGAACCACAAAATTGTAGCATAATTYTACCATCGTYGACAAGATCACGAATGAAATGATAGTGATTGTCAACGTGTTTACTCTTGCGATGAAACACAAAATTCTCAGATAATTCAATTGTTGAAATGTTGTCACAAAATATAGTAGTTGACTCCTTTTCTTCATGTKCAATATCACTAAGGATMCTTCTCAACCAAACTGTATGACATGCTACTGAATTTCCTGCCACATACTCTGCTTYTGCTAAAGAAATTGTGATGATGGGATGTTTCTTAGAAGCCCATGAAATAAATCTTGTACCAAACATAAATGCATACCTAGAAGTACTTTTTTGATCATCAAAACTATCTCCAAGATCACTATCTGTATATCCAACAAATGAATCATCTTCCAAATTAAAATACCAAATTCCATAATCTTTTGTACCAACGATATACCTAAAAATTATTTTTCCAACTTTCCAATGAGAGATTCTAGGATTCTCCATAAATATGGAAATTAATCTTACTGCATACATAATGTTTGGTTGGGTATCTATACGGTACATTATACTTCCTACAATCCTCTTATACATAGTATAATCAATTTATGTCCCTTCATCTTGTTTACTTAATTTTGTACATGTTGCAATTGGTGTATTTGTTGGCTTGCATTTGTTCATTTTCAACCTTTTCAAAATATTTGTAGCATATTTTCACTGAGAGATAAAAATTTCCTTTTCAGATCGCTCAACTTCAATTCCCAAAAAATATTTCATAAGAGACCAAGACTAGTCATTTCAAATTCACTTTGCATGGCTACTTTGAATTCATTCAACAACAAATTTACTATATAAATCATGCCATCAACATAGAGACAAACTATCAAAATATTACTTCTGGTATCTTTTCGTGTAATGTGTGGGCTCATTGCTACTCCTATTGAACCCATTGTTGAGTAAATAAGTATCAATGCGACTGTACCAAGCTCTTGGAGCTTGCTTCAAACTGTATAATGTTTTCTTCAATCTGTATACTTTGTACTCTTTACCTTTGATATGAAATCCTAGTTGTTGATCCAAATAAACTTATTTCTTTAAAAAGATATTTAGAAAGGGTGATTTAATGTCCATTTGATAGATTGGCCATTTCGTTTGAGTTGCAACCTCCAAAACTACTCTGATAGTATCCAAACGTGCTACTGGAGAAAATGTTTCTCCATAGTCAATGTTGGGTTGTTGAGAAAACCCTTTTGCTACAAGTCTTTCCTTGTGATTCTCTAATTTTCATTTCTCATTGAGTTTTGTCTTATACATCCATTTAACTACAATGTTGGTTTTCTCAGTGGGAATATCCACAAGATCCCATGTGTTGTTTCTTTCAATTTCTTCAATTTCTTCATTCATTGCATCAACCCATTTTTCTTCTTTGTCTACTTCTTCAAATTATACCGGTTGATAGGATAACAAAGAAAAGTGTGCCCGTTGATCCATGTCATCATTCTGATCATAAATTCCTCTCAAACTTGTTTTTCTTTGGTTCCTTATATTTTTCTATAGTGGGATCTAAATCATTACTAGGTGGAGAAGAAGAATTGTGCTCTATTTTTTCTCCTTGAAATTGTACTTGCAATCTTGGAATTCTTGGTGGAAAAGCTTGTTGTCTTGTCACATCCACCTAATTATCTTGCTGTATAGAAGGAATTTTTTCTACAAGTATTTCACTTGTTTTGTTATCCAAAGATTTATCTTCTTGTAATTTCACATCTCTTCTTACTATAAACTTCTTGGTAATAGGATTATACAACCTATATGATTTATATTGTTCATTGTATCCCAAAAATATACATTTTTCATTTTTATCATCCATATTTCTCCTCAACTCTTCGGGAACATGAGCATAAGCTACACAACCAAAACATTTAAAATGAGAAATGCTAGATTTCATACCACTCCAAGCTTCTTGGGGAACTTGATATTTTAGACTGTTGGTTGGTGATAGATTTGAAATATAGACTGAGCATGCCACTGCTTCACCCCAGTATTCATTTGACAAATTCTTGGCCTTTAGCATAGTTCTGGCCATATTCATTATTGTCTGATATTTCCTTTCAACTACTACATTTTGTTTGGAGTCTATCTTGTGGTAAATTGTCTCTTGATTCATTTGACAAATTCTTGGCCTTTAGCATAGTTCTGGCCATATTCATTATTGTCTGATTTTTCCTTTCAACTACTACATTTTGTTTGGAGTGTATCTTGTGGTAAATTGTCTCTTGATTCAATGATGCCTGCAATAAAATGAAAATTCCTTGGTGTTTTAATCACCTACTGGATATGAAATAAGTACTTTGATGTACTTCCCACTCTTTGTCTCTCTCTGTCAAAGATTTAAATTCTTTGAATTTTTCAAATGTCTCTGATTTGTGCTTGAGAAAATACACCCACGCTTTCCTACTAAAATCATAAATTGATGTTAGAAAAAAAAAGTTTACTCCTATTGACTAAGTTTTCATTGGACCATAAAAGTTTGTATGCAGCAATTCAAGGTGTTCTTTTTCTATATAGGAAGCATTGGGAAAATTATCCCTTTGGTGTTCGACCAAAATACAACTCTCACATGTGTTTTTCTTTTCATTTATAATGGGAAAACCTTTGACCATCGAATTCTTCTATAAAACACTAAGAACGCTAAATGGTAAATGATGATATATAAGATGCCACAACCAAGTCTCATCTTATCTTGATATATTTTGTGCATATGACCGTGACAAACTTACATTTCTCAATATCAAAGGGAACATTATATTTTCGGTCATTTGTATTGTGGCTATAATTTTCTTACTCGGTGGTTTATTCAATATTGTACACTTGGAACCTTAAAAAATGACCTTATAACCATGTTCATTCGTATGGAATACACTTATTAAATTATATATAATACCAAGTACATAATAAACATCATGAATATCCTTCTTCTCATCTTGCTTGGTTAATACAAAATTTATACCCCTTCCTGCAACTTTCTTTTGATAATCATCTCCCATTTTAATTTGAGATGTGATGGAGCTATCTAAACTAGAAAACATAACTTTTTTACCTATCATATGATTGTTGCATCCATTGTCGAGAAACCAAAGATCATTAATATTGCTTTCTTCTTCTGTAACTTGACGTGAAAAGAACATTGATTTGAATCTTCCTTCTTCAGTGTTGGTAACATTTTCTCTGCCCCTATTCAGATCTCCTTGCTTCTTTTTTCATTCACTTTCATAGTGACCTAATTTATTGCAATAATAGCACTGGATCCTTTATTTTTGAATCCATCTTTATTGATTAAAATTCCCACCCCTCCTCGTTTGGTTCTAAGAGTACCTATGTGGTTGCTCTGACTGTTCATTCTATTCTGA
Source organism: Picea sitchensis (assembly GCA_010110895.2). Lineage (NCBI taxonomy): Eukaryota > Viridiplantae > Streptophyta > Pinopsida > Pinales > Pinaceae > Picea > Picea sitchensis. The sequence continues at coordinate 28,185 of SNQJ01S0012269.1, forward strand.
AGATTATTATGTTACTCTATCTCTTGTTTGATAGAGAACTCTGCCTCTTTTGCCTATTATTATATTCCCTTGAACTCCGCCTCTTCTTATGGAGGCTTGAGACTGAAATGCATTCTCCACAGATTCAATATTTCGATTGAACCTACTTTCATGGGTTAACATAGATCCCATTATTTCTTCAAATTTCAATTGTGACAGGTCTTTTGACTCTTCTATGAGGACCACAACCATATTAAACTTATCAAGAAGACTTCAAAGTACCTTCTAAATGACGTTTTGATCTTGGACGTCTTCTCCATGGGTGTGCGACTGATTCATGATGCTTGTGACATGGGTAATAAAATGATCCACACAATGTGAATTCTTCATTCCAAGAGCCTCAAAACTCTTCCTGAGTGTCTGTAACTTTGAATTTTTTACTTTGTCAGTCCCCTAATAAGATATTTAAAGAGTATCCCATGCCTATTTAGCATGGTCTCCTGCTGCGACTTTGGGGAAAATATATTCCTCTAACCCTTGTTGGATGATCCATAGGGATTTTATATCCTTCTTACTTAGTTCTACGATGGAATTTCTCTAAGCATTTGTCATTATTTGCATATCCGTCGGATCTATCTCCTAAAACCCATTGACTACTTCTTCCCAACAATCTTTAAACCGTTTTTTTATTTTATTATAATAGACCATACATCAGAGTTCTTACCCTTTAAAAATTGATCTCATTTGAACGTTGGACTATTTCTAGACACCATAAATCTATTTTAGAAATCATGTTTCTCCATTTTGGCATAGATATGGATGAAATCTTACTCCTCTTGTAAAATCCAAATTTTTTCTTAGCCTGGACGCACCCGTGGACACTTGGTTTCTCCCTGTCCACAATGTGTGCACTTATAGAAGCTGCAATTTCACTCCTTGTATATGGGCTGGGGGAATCCACCCTCTATTGGTCGCTCTGCCTATAAGGGAAGGGGGCGACTATCTCCAAAAATGAATTTTTTTAAGAGTTTTTCCCTCGAACGTTTTCCCTAGAATGCGTGGAAAACACCTCCTCTTCATGCTGTGACTTAACTAAGCTCGAAAACACTCTCTAATAGCTTGCAAATGATTTCCAATCTTCAAACAGTGTTGCACTAGCTCTGATACCATGTTCAAGATAATGAAGAGGAAACCATTACAAGAACAAAGCATACACACAAAGAAACTATGGAGTTGTTCATCTCTTCTCCACATTCACATAAAACTGAAATTACAAAATACATAATAAGAGATAAATCTCTCAAACATTCCATCCTTCACCTACCTAATAAATGCAAACTTACCTATCTTTTCTGTACATTCAATATTTCTATACTCCATCATATATGTTCAAACAAGTAATGGAGGAATTACTCCATTTAACAATCGCACACCCCAATCATATTGAAAAAATCCCTTATATGGAAGTTTACCCACCAATAGAGAGATATCTTGAAAGCAAATCCCGCTATCGTGGATTCTGTGTTTGAGTCCCAAGTTATACGTAATCCTGAATCCATGCATTCAGTTTATGAATGGTTCGGAGCACTCGGGTTCAAATCCCTCACAAGAAGTTACTCGAGCAACTCATGGATCTTTAGTTTCTTCCATTATTTTGTGACCTTTGTTGATGAATTTTATGTGGTCACCATTTCTAGAAATCAAAGAATTTTGTAACAAACAATGAAAATGAACCTTATATAAACACACAGACCTTCAATTGAAACCCTCAAATCTTGGTAGCTCACATATACAACGTAGATTTACCATATGAAATGTTGATCTTGGCTTCTAGTTAAGCGTAGATCCAGCTGACGCTGCAACAAACTTAGTTTATCTTTCATTGTTGCTACTTTATCAAAAGGAATAAGAATAAATACCAAATAGACTTCTCTCATATAATTGAAGGAAAAGCAAAAAAAATTGAAGGATTCATTTCTATATAGACAAATGATTATGTTTTATTCTTATAAAACAGTGCTAAATAAAAAGAAAAAGATGAAGAACCTATAAAAGATCATCATACTAAACTCTCATTACTTCACTTAGAAAATTGAATAAGTGTACAATCCTCAATGGAATAGGGAACCTCATTCCAAAGATAATTACTTACAGAAGAAAACTTATTTATAATAACATCTATGATTAATAAAACTAATTAATACATTCAAACTATAACACACAATTAATTTATCTCTAGTAACAATAGATATCCATACTGTTTACAAATTTTTAAATAGAACTTTATAATTTATTATTATTATTTTAGGCCAAAATTTATAACCATAGAAAACCTATTAGGGATGGGGCACAGTCGAGGAAGACAAGGTGGTTATGGTATACAACATCAAACGATGGAAATAACATGTAAATATTGCATATCACTAATTAATAATCCTAAGTATCAATTTACACTTGCGATATCTGGGAATTAATTAAGTTTGGAATCGATGTGTGCCAAATTGAGCTACTGGATTGTTGAACCTCATAGTAATTGAGGTAGTAAGAGATAAAATGAAAATGAAAAATCATGGCACCCAGAGTCAAACCTGGAGATAGTGAAAATCCATATGGTTGTTGCGGTTATCCATTGTGAGAGAGATGAAAATTGAACCCCTGTGGGTCACAAATTGTACAAACATGTTCAGTTTAAATTACTAATATTCAATGGACTCTATCAAGGGAACAACGTCGAATCTGGGCCGACTCTTCTCATAAAACACTGTGAAGGTCACGCAAAAGGCCCTAAAATCCATGTTTAGGAGTGTGCCACAGAAAGACTCCACTATAAAATTCTAATTAATGATTTCGATGAAAACATGGGAAAATTAATACCCAAAAATATATGTCGATATAACATAAAACATGACTTATAAATGGATTAAAACGAATGGAATTCATACAAACCTTTTCCTCTAATGTGTTGAAGAGCTTGCACCAAATATCTAGAACATTGTAAAAATGTTCTAGGCATTGCCTGAAATTGTTTCAAAATTCAAGCAACTCTTGTAGTATGGAAAAAATCTGAAGTCCCTAGCTAAAAAATTTAAAATCAAGGAGAACAAAGTTGAAGGGTGTGTGTCCCAGGTGTGGGTGAGAACACTCATAGATGACAACAAGCTGTGCTATGA
>SNQJ01S0012269.1:47061-77457 GCA_010110895.2 Picea sitchensis
GATTGTTATTATTTTATATGATAATAATTTATTTTTAATATCATGATATTTGTGTAGGAGATTTTGTTGTTTATAGGAGAAGAGATTCTCCCTTAACCATTTGATTGCTAAGGTGTATGGAGATATATAACCTTCTTCTTTAGTTTTGACCATGACTTCCAAAGAGAAAACATGAATTTTATATTTACAATATTACTTTATAAAAAAAACATGAATTTTATATTTACCACATTAATTTATACAGAAATGTAATTTCATGTAGAGTCAAATAAAAGCTTATACAGAAATTTAATGTCATGTAGTAAAACCAATTATTAATGTTCGAGAGGTATAACACTCAAACTATTCGGTGAATTATATTTCAACTATATTGACTTGAAGTAGTAAGATAGTGGTATAGTGATATAAAGAATGAAAAATTGTTAAACACTATTTCCATTGACCCTCACTTTTTTCAATAGTATTTTTTTCTATTTTATTTTAACAATATCGCATTAGGTTCAAGGGTATATAAACCTACATGATAAAATTAAAGAAAAGTTTCAATCATCTCTTTCATTTTAAGGTTTTATTTTATTGTCACATCATTTTAAGAATTTTATTTTATCGTTAACTTTGTCACTTTTTGTCACTTTATCACATCATTTTGAACATTTCATTACTAGTTAACTTTGCAACTCTTTGACAATAGAATCATTTTTTGATAGTACATAGTGAACATAAAATAAAACATTTAAATTAATACATATCATTTTGAGCATTTTATTTTATTGTTAATTTTGTCACTTTTTGCCACTTTGTCAGAGCATTTTGAACATTTCATTACTACTGAACATAAAATAAAATATTTAAATTAATACATAGCAGAAAAGTATTTAAGAGTTTGATGCTTAATTTAAAATGCATTGTAAAAAAAAGAATACGCAAAACATTATTTCATTACTAGTTAACTTTTCCACATTTTGACAATAGAATCATATTTTTGACAATACACAATGAACATAAAATCAAACATTTAAATTAATATAGAGTAGAAAAGTATTTAAGAGTTTGATGATTAATTTAAAATGCATTGTAAATTAGAGCAGTAATTTAAAATGCATTGTAATTTAGTTTGTAAACATTTAGATTAATACATAGCAACTGAGAACCAAACATATGCCCCAAGATATTTCAAGTAATTTTCCATTCTATTACTCCAATATTCAAAATTTCTTCCATCAAATGGTGGAATCCCATTTGGAATTTTGTCTTCAATTTCTTCTTAGGATCTTCCTTCCAGTGGTTAAACTGTATTGAAGGTAACCTGCTCTGATACCAATTGTTGATACTAAGAGGGGGGTGAATAAGTATCAAGTACAATTTAAAAACATTTTCAACTTATACTTAAACCATTCAATTATATACAATGAGAAATGAATAATAGTATAAGAGTTACACCAATACACCACAATACACCATGCACAATATATGAGAAATAATCAATAGTTATTATTAAAGGGAAGTAATGACTTCCAAAGGTAGCTACAACATCCAAATGTAAAGGGAGGGATAAACCTCCAAGAGAAAATATAATCCTCCAATATCAAGAGAGAGTTGAACGCTCCATCCTTGCCACTTTCTTCCACCCACAAATATATGAGAGATAATAAAATTTTACATTAAATCATCACCATCAACCAACCATCACATAGAACCTGATAATGTTGCCTGAGACTTCTTCAATTTTTGCAATTCTTCAATTCTTGGAATTCTCTAATCCTGTAGATAATATTACTCAATGTATTCTCTGAAACTTCTCCAAGTTTCACTCCTTGAATCCTCCCCAAAAAAACGTTATAGAAACAATGGTAGACTTTATTCAATTCTGGTTTATTCAGGAGACCGAGCTTGTATATAATGCCTCGTGATCAATATTTAACAACATAATTTAAAGTATCACACAAGAAACTAATATCCCTACTATTTCCAATGAAATTGGTTTCACTTCATTTGGATTCTCTATGAAGAAGTTATGACTATTTTACTGGGAACACTTGTTTATGAGTAGCTTCAGGATTGGTCCAAAACCCTATCTTCCACAGAGTGTATCTCCATAATTATATTGAATGAAGAGATGAAACTTTTACCACATGTACCTGGATATGTCTTCTCAATACCATAGCAATTTCACCATACGAATCGTTCTATAAAAATTTTATAGCGAAAATGGTAAGATGACCTGTAAATAACATACCTTAGAACACATCACCAAAAGACTTCATCCTCCCTCGAAATCCGACCTTCTTTACTTCTGATTTCTTCTGAAATTCAACTTGTGTGTAAAATGAATGTATAATAATATTTTTTTATACCATTTATGTCACTTCCTTTTAACATTAGGGTCAACCTGGCATTTTCTTATTTTGTAATTATTTTCTTTAATTATCTTCAGGGTCTACACATACTTCCTTCTTCAATTCAATTTTTCATATTCAAAAATTCATTTCTTCTCAACCATGAGGATCCACGTGACGTGCCACCAACCACCGGAAACAACATGATGTATACTATCTATCCATGGGTTTTTTTTTTCTGCATGTACATTGTCCTTCATGTCCAAATACCTTCATCAATATTGTAGTCCAAAACCAATGACTAGGGTTAACATCAATGACAACAACCAATCTTCCAAGAGCCTCCAGGAAAACCAAATCTCAAACCTCATCCTCCTCTATGTGCTTTTACCCGGAGTTGATGATCCATTGACGCATAGCCTCCTGATTTTGATGGATACGATCACTTTGGTACTTCAGCACTTCGACACTCCGACACTTTGGGACTTCGAGCTTCATCACTTCCAGAATTTTTGATGCACAACTAGCGCAATCCTCTGAAGCAAAATTATTGAAATGCTTGATATGATGACACATTGTCCCCCATAGATCGATGGTCCAAATTTACTTTGGGCCTTCGACACATCAGGGCTTCAACCCTTCGATATTTTTGAATGCTTGACTTCCACAATCTTTCAGAGTGTTGAATTTCGAAGTGAAGGATCTACCTGCACATGTCCCCTTGGCTTGGATGGATTGGATTACTATGGGAGTTTGGGCCTCGACTCTTCGATATTTTTACGCACTTCTCACTTCGAAACTCTCGAAGCGCATTTCCATGAACTCTCAGAACGGCCACCACCTATCCTCCTTTAATATCTATGGCTCTGTATTGCTTCGAGCCTTCGAGGATTTCAATGGAGCTATATTTCATGCAACTTTGAAATCTTGAATACCCAAGGGGGCGTTAATCTGAACTACTCCTATAATCTCCGCCATTGAAATATTAAACATGCTTCCTACTTGTGTTTTGATCCTGAAATAAAATGTTATGAAAATTGTGCTTTTAGCTCAAGGATGATACTTGTGCAAGCAAAGGACTAGGTCGCCCTGCGACCCTTAGACAACTTTATGTGATAACAGATGGTATAAAATATAGGTAGAGGATATAAATTCCATATTGGGCTTGATCCATAGATAATATGTAAATGTATTCACATTTTATCCCCTTAGGTGTTACAAGAGAAAATAAATAAAAGGGTAGTTTCACTACACACATTGTGAACCGGGAGAGGTCTAGAAATTGGAAACAAAAATTACTCACCTAGAAGGAGATATGTTTGGGATAAAACTCAAAGTATGGAAATAATACAAATTCTTTGAAATATAGAAATTATAGAGTATGGGAAGAATATGACTAGTTGTTATGGTCTCTCAACCCTATAGGGTATTATGTGACAAAACTTGGACATAAAGCTCTTGTTGAGGAAGGATTGGATGGAAAACATGTTTGGTGGTTGAAAATCATATGGAAGCTAAGGTTTCCCTCCAAAAAATAATTTTTTTATGTGGTTGGACTTAAATTACAAGGGTCTAGCATGGGATCTTCTACAAAAAAAGGATTTATAGGTCACGTTTGGTGTAGTTTATGAAAAAATGTAGAGGAAACAATTGATCATTTAAGTATGACTTGTCATTTGTTTAAATAGGTATGGAAAGAATTTTATTGCAAGTATTAATGAGTGTATGGGAAGGAAGAAGTACTAAAGAAACCTTCAAGAATTGTTTTATATACAAGGACACAAATAAGATCAAAGATCTTCCACTAAATATAGCTTGGGGAATATGGCTTTCCAAAAACATGAAGTTATTTGAAAGACAAGAGAAACTTCCCCTCAAATGTGCAATATAATATCTAAGTGTAATAAATGCATATCCATAGGAAGAGGAAAGAAAAAAAGAAAGAGGAAAAAGGAATAAGTCATCACTAAGGACATTCGTTAGGAATACTTTGATGGTACCTCTCAAGTGAACCCCTCAAAGGGAGGTTAAAGAGGGATTCTATATCTCTCCTGAAATCATAGTAGAGCCTTCAAATATAGGATTCAATAGGAAACTAAAAATTATTATGAACTATTGACTCCCAAAATGTAATATGCCCGAGACTCGGCTTTGGGAATATGCCACTAAATTATGACTTATGTCAAGCAATAAAAATTTTGATTTTTTCTTCAATTCATCCATTACTACTCTGGTACAATTTAATTGAGTAAACCAAATTTACTAAAGGTTCATATAAATTGAATGCAATCATTGATACCTTTGAATTTTATGCCCATACCCATTTCCACAATTCTGATACAAACAAAATTAATATGCCCTGCATATGCAATAATTATGTCATTCTAAAAACATAAAATACATGCATAATTATAAAAATTATATATTAACATAATTAAACATACATAACAAAAAATATCCATCATAATAAAACACATAATACACTTATATTTTAATGAAAATCACCAACTGGTTGCATACCTTAGATATTCCTTCAAGCCATAGACTTTGTTGTTCATTCACTCTGAACAACAGTTCACCTCTGAGATGGGGTTATGAATAAACTAGTATAAAGTATAACTAAGAGAAACTAAGGTCCAACAAAACATAGCTCAAGACAAATCCCATGGAATAATATACAGTACTAGTCCCACCTCACAACCTCTCATTCTCCTCAGCCTATCCCTCCCTAGGAAGTGTACCCCTTCACTACTCCATAGTCCTTTGGTTGTACCCCTTCCCTTCTAGGTATTCAACAATAGGTCGAATAATAATTCCCAGAGCTCTATGGCACTTGGAACAAAAGTCTGTTGACAAAGAGAAACCCACTAGGCCAACACATAGAGAAACCTATTCCCAACAATTATGTCACCCAAGTGTTATAGAAAAAAATTCCACATATGTGAATTTGTGACATGGCCCAACCCTTGTCCATACCTTGCTAATAAAACCAAAATCCCCTCATCAAATTCACTTAAAAAACATGGTGTTTTCTTATATCTTTGGGTTTCCATTGTGAAACATGCATACATCCACGCTTTTCTATCTTGGAACCTACGAATTCTCTCAAAAATTTTGAAAAATAAAATAATTCTACATTTTTGGGAGGGGATTTTTGTTAGGATGGATTCCTGACATCCCTGGGTCTGTACCAAACATAATTCAACCTCCTTAACCTCTCAGGGATGGTATAAATGCACCGTTGGGGTCATGGATGGGAGGAAGAACTAAGGTGCAATATCATGCTAGAAAATTTTAGCAAGCCTCCCTATACCCCTTCATTCTCTGAGTAGCATCCCATACCTGGAAACTCCTTTTCTGGTGTTCCTTCCTTCTCTTTATAATTACAGGGTGTATTCCTATCCTTTTTTAGTTATCCAAGGAATATCCTCCCTATTGAGATGATTCTTGAAGGCATTTGGAGGAACCCAGAGTAGTTGGGTCTGAACTAGTACCGAATATTGAATCAAGTTCCTATTCTTGGTTTCCTATTGCAGTCTATCTTTGGTAGATATCATGAGTTCTTCAATAAGGGAGAGAGGCGATCGACATCAAACAAAGGAACTAAGGTGTGAGGCCTTTCCTTATTTCTTTATCTCTCTCTCCTTATAAAATGTATTCATTTCTTGTGTGCATTGATATAGATGAGGATTGGTGTTATCTTTTGAATTTAGTCTTTCTTTGTTGTGACTTGACCCAAGGTCATAGGAAAAATATCCCTTAAACACCAAGGAGAATACTCCTCATGCATGCAAATGTATTTCTTCAAAGCCTAAACCACTAAGGATTTATAGTTTTACAATGCTACTAGGTTACATTCCTCTTTCGGTCATCCTCTCCATGACATGGTAATAATTATGGAATGGAAGCATGGAGTAAATTGGAATTACACTAAATTCCCCCTTAAATATGCTTCTCCCCTTTTTCACACATGGAAATCAAGAAACTACTTTTCCTCCACTTGGTAATTCATTCCCCTCACGTAGGAACTTTGGATAATATAATAGCATAAAGGATTATGAATTTTAGGAATATATTAACATATTTCCCTTAGATTAATCTCCCCTTGATTGAGCCCCCTTTCCCTCTTGTGGATTCATATCCCCCCATACTCTCTCATCTGACTTGGTTTGCAACAATGATGTATTTTACTAATATATCTGAGTGTGATTACAATTTACAATTCTAGGTTCACCGACCTTTTATCATACAATATCTACGGCCTAATATCACACAGTCATTGTAGCCCAGACTATCCTTGCACACCATCCTATAGAACATGTATAGACTTACAACATGGGGTGTTGCAGAAAATCTGTATCAAGAGTGAGTAGTGGTTATTTTAGATCACACAAAAAAGTGGGTAAAAGAAAATACAACTTACTTTAACTAATGGAAACACATTCCTTTAGATCTACATCTACAATAACATGAATAAAATAAAAGGCATACCAGCTAAAAATGTAGTATAAATATCCAAAGAATGTGATCAATATCTATACATAATGGAGACAACGATGAAAATAAAACCTTTGGATAAAACTTTGGAGACAAAATTCCTCCTGGTGGCCTCTCCATGGGAGCGTTCTTGTTTCTTTCCCATATGTATGGTACCACTCGTTAGATTCTCCTCTTGTCTGAAAGTAACAATGGTGAGATGAAGTTGAAAGATGAGTGGAAATTTTCGCAGCATTTCAGTACTCTCATGGAAAATATCTATGGAAAATGGTATGGCTCTCTCTATTTTATAGGGAAAATAGTGGTTATGTTTGATATGGTCAAAATAATAAAATATTGTATTTGACCAAATCTATTTTAACCGCTAATTTGAATTTTTCCTTTAATATTTATAAAATAAAGAGGGGGAAATGGGTAAAAGTGTATTATCGGTTAATTAAGTGAAATAGATTAGGAAAAAGGGGGTTGCTTAAGTTATTCAAGGGATCAATGGTGGAAAGGTGGGAAATAACTTGGGAAAAAAGATGTTTTCCTAAGTTATGTGAGGGTATCATGGTGTGATAATATGCATGACAAGGTATACATAGTCTATTATGGTTTAAAAACGTAACATGGAGACTAACTGTCAACATGATGAGAAGAAATGCATGTGGCCCAACTGTGGTATGGAGACTAACTAGACTCCCAAACCCCAAGGGAATTAAACATCATGGGTACTAAAATGAAACTAGGACCAATATTCTAAGGTGCTCATGTGGAGAAGATCTATCAGTAAGTAGATGGAAAATGAAAAATATGGATGGTTGATCCATCTACACAAGTGAGGAGGTCCTGTATGAAATTCTTAGGACTGACAAGAAAATGAAACACAAAAAAGGGAAAGTAATCTATGCTAAATGTTGAGGAAATGAATGCCTTATGAATACCCACACTGATGAATACTTGTGGTTATTCATGGGGAATCCTTGTTCAGTAGTCAAAAATAACAAAAACAATGTGGATCGTAAGTGGCGTGACCATTTTAAGAAAAAATCGATGAAAAAGTATGATCGTTGACTCTTCTTGGAAAAATGGATTCCTAGTGAAGTGTCAAAGAAATCAATGTCAACAATGTTGCAAAAATATGATTCTACTGACATATATTGTGCATCGATCAGAATCAGGATGAGTGAAAGAACTACGAGGAGAAGGTCCTAAACTTACCCCTCGCTCCAGGTCAAGCATGGGGACCTAGTGGTCAGTCAACGTGATTCCCTTGGCATGCATTGGGACATCCGATGGGGATGAGCATTAGGAGGGGATAAATGATCCCAAAAACTTTCTATTATATAGCATGTGGTGGACATGGCGCCTGCATATTAGAGTAGTGGACTCAAACTAATACAAGTGATGTTATTTTTTGGTGTTTTAATATATGATATGTTGATGAGCTGTGTGTGTGTGTGTGTGTGTGTATGATGATAAAATGAAAAAATGTGCAATGTATGGAATGTCCTAATATGCATGTGTGTAACATCCCTGACCATCTATGTTGGGCCACACTATGCCATCGAACTCTTACTGTACTCTATGCGGAACATACTGTAACATACCCAGTATCAAAATGATCTATGCCACATAAATTTTTTGAACTGCATGCAATTAAAATATACACACATAGAACTCTTGTGGAAGAATTATATATAAAACGTAAACATACAAATACATTTGTAAATACACAGATTCACACTGAAATAAGAATAAACATATAAATTATAATAACAATAATAATATATTTTTAAGGTCATGGCCAAGCCAGCACACCAAATTGGTGTATGAAACCCCCTTTTTTGTGGGACAAGGGACCCCCCTCCACCCATGGATTTGACTGGTAAAGTCTACGAAGGTATACATACCCTTCCCCCCTCTAGATTTGAACCTCTGACCTCTTAAGAGGAAACACATTCTCTTAACCATTAGCCCCACTCAAGCTCTATATACAAATAATACCCATAAAAATAAACACAATTATAACCACACATATGATAACCCGTAAAAATAAGGTCGTAAATAATAATGCAACATGTAAATTTATCACGCAATTAGCACTTATATTGGTAATAATGTCACCAATTACATGCATAACTTCCACGAACCTGCTAGCCTTAAACCACACTGCTCATCACTCTCAACAATGAGTCACCCCCGAGCTGGGACTAAACTCCACTAGGGTAAAGGGATTCCTAACCAGGCTAAAGGTTCATAGACAACAGGAAAGACTCTGTCTCAGGTGCCAACTCAAACTATCAACCTACATTCCCTCATTCCACACATGCCTGTCCCACCCAGGAAGTGTGCCCCTTCTCTGCTCAACGGTCCTTCGACTTCCCCACTTCCTTTAGAAGCTTCAATAATAGGCTAGACAGGAAGTCTCAGAGCATTGTAGCTTCAGTTTAGCACCTTCAGGAAATCAATTCCCAACAATTCTCTCACCCAGATAATTTCTCATGAGCCTGACAACCCGCCTCTTCAATATTCCACGGGCCTGACAACCTGCCTCTTCAATATTCCAAGAGCCTGACAACTCGCTTCTTCAGTCTAGCTCCCAAGCTAACTAGATACACCATCACAAAATGTCTATGGATACAAGTTCAGGTACAGTCATGAAGATACGAAGGATATCTCAATGGGTGTGTGCATGCTCATGGATGGTTGACTGGATGACTGAATGATGGAAGGAATGATGGAAAAGATGATCGGAATTGAACTAAGTCCCAACAATATGTGTGCATGTCCCCAACTTGACACTTGTCATGTTGGGAGCTACTTTGGCCCTCTTTTCCCCAACTTTAGAACTTAGGATAAAATAATTATCTATACTTTATAATTTAAGAAATATTAATATAATATTCCTTTTTTGATTAAGCTCCCTAGCTTGGCCCTTTTCCTTAAATTGTTTAGGCCCCTCCCTTTTCCTAGCCAGTGGAGTTTATTCCCCCATCTCTTTTATCATGGTCGGTGTGCGTGCATCGATGTATTTTATATTAATTATGAGACATGTACAAAAATAGGCACACCAACCTTTAACATCTAGGCTCTATGGCCTAATCAAAACATAAGCATCATAGCTTATAATAAATGGCTCACCAACATATAAAACATAACATATACACGAAGGCTCATTGGCCTCACAATCACACACACTTAATATGTTGTGCATGGTATTCTGGAATGTGCACACTTCATCATTTCGTTGTGCAGTAGATGTGCGCACTATGCCATGAAAGGTGCATACAAAATGATGTCAGACAACTCACCGGCTTAAGTACATTTGCATTTACATTTACAATTGGGTTCGGCCTTAGGGATATTACAATCCCTTCCCTTTATTTATGCACTGTCCTCAGTGCATCATGTTCCCATGTACAACAAAATTTCAAAAATCCTAAAAAAGTTGTGGGTATTCTGCCTGCATTTCATCCTCAGGACCATACCAGGTCGATTAGACCATTACAAGCCCTATGGATCGGTTCTAGATCTATTTGATTTTTTGGTCTAGAATGCATACCATATGCACTTGGAAAGTGCCTTCTGATTCCACCTAAATCACATTCCAATCAATAACATGATTAACATCATGTATATATTTCTTGAGAAATGATACATAGAATACATTATGAATAGACATAGATGTAGGCAATGTAATCATATAAGCTACTGGATCAATCCTCTCTAAGATTTCAAATGGCCCACAATATCGAGCTGCCAACTTTGAACAATTTCCCAACTTCAGGGAACTTCTGTTGTCTTTCACTTTGTCTTTCACTTTCAAGAATACATGATCACCCACTTTAAATTCCTTGTGAGTTTTACCCTTATCAACATATCCTTTCTTCCTGTCTTGGGCAACTTTTAAATTTTGTTTATTTTTATCATTTGCTCCTCCATTTCCCTGAGCAAATCCGGTCCAACCACCGCTCTGTCTGCTGGGTTATCCCAACTTACTAGTGTGTTGCACTTTCTTCCATAAAGTGCCTCAAATGGGCTCATCTTTAGAGATGCTTGGTACCCATTATTATAAGAAAACTCTACCAAGTGTAGGTAGTCTTCCCATTTTGATGTTTTATCCATCACATACATCCTTAACATATATTCAATCACTTGATTCACCCTCTCATTTTGTCCATCTGATTCTGGATGATAAGTTGTACTAAAATTCAAATTTGTTCCAAATCAATTAAATAATCCCTTCCAAAATTTTGAGGTAAATTTTGGATCTCTCGCAGACACAATTGTCTTGAGTATGCCATGTAATATGGAAATTTCCTTCATATAAACATCAACAATGTTCACTTCCTTGTGAGTGATATTAAATGAAATAAAATGGGCATCTTTAATAATCGTATCCACCACTACCATGATAGAATCATGTTTCTTGTTTATTTGGGAAGTTTGGTAATGAAATCCATGTTTACAAATTCCCACATCTACTCAGGAATGGGTAATGGTTGTAGCAAACCAGTTGGGTGTCTAGGCTCATCCTTTAGTTTTTGACATTCCAAACATCTGACAATAAAATTAACAACCTATTTCTTCATGCCTGGCCAATAATATTGGCTCTTGACAACTGCAATATTTTTCTGATATCCTGGGTGCCCAGCATAAGGCACATTATGCATTTCTCTCAATATCAGTTTTTTCAATTCCTGAGAATTTAGTACGTAAATTATGCCCCTGTACATGAGAATTTCATCATTATCTAGCTTATATTCCTCAATTTTCTGCTGCAAAATACCTTGTTGTAATTTTGCCACTAATTCCTTGTATTGCAAATCTGATTTGACAACCTCTGTAATTTTGTCTTTCAAATTTGATTGGTACATGCTAATGGTTATAGCATGAAATTCATGTACTCTTCTACTGAGTGCATCAACCACTTTGTTCTCTTTTCCCTTGATATGCTTTATATCAAAGTCATATTCACTTAGAAATTGTAACCATCTAGTTTGCCTAGCATTTAGAGTTGGTTGATCAAATAAATATTTCAGACCATTATGGTCTATTCTCAGCTCAAATATTTTCCCCATGAGGTAGTGTCTCCATTTCTTCAAGGCATGCACTATGGTTGAAAACTCCAAATCATGAGTGGCATAATGTCTTTCATGCTCTTTCAACATCCTTGACTCATAACATATAACAAACCTATTTTGACTGAGGACTCCATCAAGTCCCTCCTTACATACATTCTGCAACTACAAAATTTGTTCAATTTCACCCTGATAACACCAATTCAACCTATGCAACAACAAATCATTGTAAGTTGACATTTCTGGAACGAATTTACCATAAATCAATTCGCGAATTAAGAATTTTAACCACTAAACTCGCTCCATATGTCATGGCTTCACTGCAACTTCAAATTGGACCCATTATAGATCTGAATTTGCTAGAACATATATTAAAAGAATAGTATTTCACCACTTGGCTGATTTTCTCCATTTTCTCTTGAATTTAACAACAGAATTCGGGGCTTTTCCCCAAATCCGCCCAATTGTTGTTATGTTTTACCATGGATGCTCTACAAACTGAAATTTGGCCACTTCAAAATCAATCCTTTGTGACATTTTGCTTCAGCTCAACCTTCTCGGCCCATCTAGGCTCAGTGTTGAAAACTAAAGCTCTGATACCATTTTGTAACGTCCCCGACCATCCATGCCGGGCCAGGCTATGCCAGAGAACTTTTATTGTTCTCTTTGCGGAACATACTGTAACATACCCAATATCCAATTGAGCTATGCCACATAAATTTTTTGAACTGCATGGAATTAAAATATACACACAAAGAACTCTTGTTGAAGCATTATATATAAAATGTAAACATACAAATACATCTTTAATACATGAATTCACATTGAAATAATAGTAAACATATACATGCAACATATACATGAAATCCCCATAAAAATAAACATAGTTATAACCACACATATGATAACCCATAAAAATAAGAACATAAAAAGCAATGCAACATGTAAATTTATCACACAATTGGCACTTATCTTCGTAATAATGTCACCAACTGTGTGGAGACCTTCCATGAACCTCCCATCCTAAGACCATACTGTTCATCACTCTCAACAGTGAGTCAACCCCGAGTTGGGACTAAACTCCACCTGGGTAAAGGGATTCCTAGCAAGGCTAAAGGTTCATAGACAACAGGAAAGACTCTGTCTCAGGTGCCAACTCAAATTAACAATCTATAGTCCCTCATTCCCCACATGCATGTCCCACCTAGGACGTGTGCCCCTTCTTTGCTCAATAGTCCTTTGGCTGCCCCTCTTCCTTTCTGAGCTTCAACAATAGGCCAGACAGGAAGTCTCAAAGCACTGTAGTTGCAGTTTAGCACCTTCAAGAAATCAAGTCCCAACAATTCTCTCACCTAGAGAATTTCTCACGAGCGTGATAACCCACCTCTTTAATATTCCATGGGCATGACAACCCACTTCCTTAGTCCATCTCCCAAGCTAACTAGATACACCAACACAAAATGTCTATGGATACAAGTTTAGGTACAGTCGTGAAGATATGGAGGATAGCTCAATGGGTTTGTGCATGCTCATGGATCATTGACTAGATGAATGAATGATGGAAAAGATTATCGAAAATGAACTAAGTTCCAACAATATGTATGTATGTCCCCAACTTGACACTTGTCATGTTGGGGGCTACTTTGGCCCACTTGTCCCCAACTTTAGAACTTAGGATAAAATAATTATCCATACTTTATAATTTTAAAAATATTAATATAATATTCATTTTTGGCTTAATCTCCCTAGCTTAGCCCTTTTCCTTAACTTTTTTAGGCCCCTCCCTTTCCCTAACCAGTGGAGTTTAGTTCCCCATCTATTTTATCGTGGTCGGTCTGCGCACAACGATGTATTTTATATTAATTATGAGACGTGTGCAAAAATAGGCACACCAGACTTTAACATATAGGTTCTCCAGCCTAATCAAAACATAATCATCCTAGATTATAATAACTGGCTCACTAGCCTATAAAACATAACATATACACAAAGGATCGTTGGCCTCACAATCATGCGCACTTAAGATGTTGCGCGCGGTATCCTGAAATGTGCACACTTCATCATTTCCTTGCATAGTACATGCGCACACTATGCCATGAAAGGTGCATACAAAATGATGTCAGACAACTCACCAACTTAAGTACATTTGCATTTACATTTACAATTGGGTTTAGCCTTAGGGATATTACAATGTGTGAGTGAATGAAAAGTGTACAATTGATGCAATGTACTGATATGCATGTATGATCGTGTAAAAATGAATGAAAAATGTTATCTTCTTGATGATGCATGTGTTAGATACTAGTCTGCAATGTTGTATACAAATTGATTATGACTTCTAGGTATGTGATTGAATGTGATGGATTCAAATGACTACACTACGAGTAAAAAATTCAAGTATTTCCTAAATAAACATGAAAATATATTAAGAAAATTTGGGAATCTAAAAAAACATGAAGGTGACAGATGTGATGAGGAATGGAATCGGCTAACAAACCTATCATTGCATCATACTCGACTTGATTGTTGGTGGTAGGTCAAACAAAAATACCATTGTAATGGAAGAGGGTAAACCTGGCGGTAAACATTGCCCATTGTGAAGGCTAGATTTCATGAAGAGCTCATCGCACCATCGGCATAGAAAATGTAGCGGGAGGAAAATGGGTCCTTCTAAAAGGTACAAGAGAGTAAAAAATGGTATGCAAGATATGCAAGGTGAATGAAAGAAAAACATCAAATATAAACACTATAAAAAAAATATTAGTGCATGCTCACAAATGGTTGTGAGGAACCTCCCTGAAGAAGAGAAACGAATGACATTCTGACTTCGGTGGTTCAGTACCATGGGAGACTAGTGAGGTATGGGCATCAAGTTGGGATGGTTGATGTTGAGGTTGTGGATATTCTACAATTGAGGTAGTGGCATCCACACTGTCGAGTAAAATTAATGCTTATAAATGAGACAATAAATTATCAATCCGGGAGGTTCGTAAACTTACGAGGTGTAAGAACGGGAAATGCAGGCCAAGAGTATACTAACCTATAATAATTCTTGACAAAAACCATTAAACTATTGTCATTGAATGAGTAACTAATCTAAATTAAGAAACTAATCTATGAAAGCATGTAAAAATTAAATCTAGCCTAATCTAACATTCAAAAGGAAACACAATTAACTTGAAATGAAATAGCTAAACTATCTACCCTAGTTCTCCTTCCTATATTATGCAGGAGACTCAAAGTGAATCTACGAAATCAAATTCAACTTAATCTAACTATGAAAGAAACTAAATCTAAATTCAAAGGCATCAAATGCAAAATTAATCTATGAAAATAGAAAAGTTTATAAATGAAATCTAATTGAAATAAACATGAAATTATTGAAAAGTATCTATAACAAACACACAACAAATAACAAGTAAAGACAAATGAAAAACACACGTGAGCTCACATAAACAATCTAATCTATCAACTCATAACAAAACAATGAAAATCACTATCTTAAAATCAAAGCTCTATGAATCAAAGTTCCAATCTTCTGTTCTCTATTTCTAGAGAGAGGCCCCCCTCCTGAAATGAGGAGAGAACCCTCTTATTTATACATAAATGAAGATAAGAGACTCATAATTACATATCCACTTTTCTCTCAACCCATCCCTTCAAATCCTCCACAAATATCTTGGATAAGATATTCTATCTCCATGATCTTCTCCTTGAAGTGAGCTTGAATGATTATCTCCACATCTTCAAAGAAGATAAAATTGAAAAGTATCTATAACAAAACACACAACAAATAACAAGTAAAGACAAATGAAAAACACACGTGAGCTCACATAAACAATCTAATCTATCAACTCATAAAAAAAACAATGAAAATCACTATCTTAAAATCAAATCTCTATGAATCAAAGTTCCACTCTTATGTTCTCTATTTCTAGAGAGAGGCCCCTCTCCAAATGAGGAGAGGACCCTCTTATTTATACACATAAATGAAGATAAGACTCATAATTACATCCACTTTTCTCTCAACCCATCCCTTCAAATCCCACAAATATCTTGGATAAGATAAGCCAACCAAATCTCCATGATCTACTCCTTTGAATATGCTTTAATGATTATCCCAAATATTCTTCAAATATTAAAAGCTTGAATATGAAATTCGAATTTGAAGCTAGGTGGTGATTTTTTACTTTGTAAAAATCTTCAAATATGCTTGTAGTCATCACAAAACTCATCCAACTTTGAGATATAATGAAAATATGTTAATTTTCTAATATTTAGTCACAAATTCTCTTGAAAATACTCAAAATAAATAATTTGGAAATGGAAATGTAAACCCATATGTTTTTATGAAAGTGATGATATCTATGGTTTTATGGAAGAATGAATGGAAATAAAGGTGACAAATGGTATATAAAAGATGAATAAAGTGTCATATTTTTTTATGACCAACATGTCCCCCAAATCAACTTGTTGCATGTCCTCATGCAACTTTGCATTAATTCCCTTATGCTTTTGGAATCTTAGTTGTGGCTTTACATGATGATAATGTGTAATAATAAATCATTTCATGATGAGATACAAGAGTGGAAGCTAATATTTCTTATGGTCAATTTTGTGTGATAACAATCAATATGAAAATGTTGAAGTTCTTGTGTTAACAACATTTGTTCCTTTACTTATTTTTCATACAAGTCATAATATTAGAAACATGGATGTACTAGAAATGATAAGTCATCAATATACTTAGAAAGCCCTTTTTTCTTCATATTTGAATCATCCCAATATATATAACAATACTTTTTGAATCAAAATGCAACCAGGCATCGTTTGGGAAAAACATGTTGGCAAATGGAAAATGAGATGATGAATATAAATGGAATTCTGAATGAATATCACCCACAAACTGAATATGTGGTATGTGTAGGAAAAAGGAGAAGATCGAGGTAAGGAAATTTCTTCCAAATTTATCTATTTTTAGCATTTAAGGAATTGCATGATTAAAGATTAGAAAAAAACATACCTCCACTTATCCAAAAATTTGATGAACTATGCAATAGGAATATGGCCGATGCGGCTACTTCGAGCATTGGAATATGTCAATCGCTTGTATGATCATGTGAAAGGTGAATGCTACCGTAGTTGTGACTGCTGTAATTGTTGGATCAGAGAATGCAAAGTGGAGGAATCTAAACTGCTACTGATGAATCATGGAAAAGAGGAACTATGGAAGTGGAATTGTGGTACTCTCACATGGCTGGAAAAAATACTGCTGCAACTACTGATGAGTCATGGAAAAGTATAGTCGCCACCGTTAAACCGATATCCAATTCTAATCATGAATGGATGTGTCGATGTTTGAAAGTATGAAGATAAGTCATTGGATTACCAATCATTGATGAATGTTGTTGCTACCGAGAGGCAAACTCACCATTGATAAATAGAGTGCTAAGGTACCTTGTGCACATCTTGCTATGTGAATAGATTTTCCGATGTCGAAGCCACTAGTAAGATTCGGCCAATCAAGGGACATTGATGTATTCCCCATGATTATGTCGTTAAGAGAGCATGCTATTAAGGCATGCAAGCCTCTAGGTATTGAAAATGAACTCTAGTCTATATCCTGATAAGGTGCCGAGGTCGATGGGTCAAGACTTGGTTGAAAGTTGGGCCTTAAGGAATCCAACATCGGTCAACACGAGGTTTTACAAAAGGATTTGGTAGGACTATATGAATGATATCAAGAATAACAACATTTATGGAAGGACAATGTAATCATGGAAAAGGGGATGGATGGTTTTATTCATAAGGCAAAAAAAATGAACTGAAAAATGAGGAAAGAATGTATGTGACTTAGAAAGGTAGGTATGTGAAGTCATGAAGGATAAGGCAATGGAAAGTGAACTTCAACATTGATGACTAATGTGCATTTGAAGGAGAAAGGTAAATGATCATGTCATGATGTATCTAAAAGATGGCGGTGTAGTGACAAACGCAATGACATAAAAGCGATGAAAATTTAGCTCCTTCAAGTTTTTAATAAAGCATGTTTTTTTGAAGAGTTTTACGATTCTTGAGAATCATTGTGGCATAGAATGCGAGCATCTTCATTCCTGCAATCAAACTTAGTACTAATCTTGAAATCAAATTTGTGAGATCATCGTGAAACAGAAAATGCGAGATTAAGCATGAATGCAGCAAATTAAAGAGATAAAAAAAAAAAAAAAAAAAAAAAAAAAATGTGTTCTTATACATGTTGTTTTGGTCGTTGCGCACGCGCTTTTTCATTGGTGATTGCTTGCTAAAGTGACTCAAAAAAACCACTTAGCGTAAAATCATAAGGCGTAAAAACATTATCATTTTTAGGATTGATGAAAACATCCATTTGCAATTTTAGTTGTTTTTGTTGTTGTGATAATTTGTTTTTAATGTTTTTTTATTTTTATATGTTTTGTTTTTAATGTTTTTCTTTTGCAAATAAAGGATTAGCTATTTTGTTTGTTTTTTTATTTTTTATTTTTATCTTTTATGAATTTTGATTTTAATTTTACCTTTTATTATGTTTGGATCAAGACATATATATATATATATATATATATATATATATTATTATTTATTTTTATTTCTTATTTTATTATTTTTTTTTTAAATGTAAAAGAAATGAAATTTTAAAACAAAAAAAACAAGCAAAGAATATTTTTTTATTATTATAAAAGATGACTGAACCTGTCGTAGTGTACACCTATTGCATGGCAGATGTATGCTCCTGTCTCCGGTTATCCCATCATTCCACTTAAACCATATGCTTCTCAATCTTCATTCCCATCTCTTGTTCCCCATCATTCCATTCCTATCTCCTTCTCTCACACGCAAAATAAGAAATTTCCAATACGTTTCAATTTCTTTATAACGAATGTTCATCAACAGAAACCTGCTAGGCAGCAGAGGAAGGGCCTAACAATAGTAATTATAACTTTGCTTCTCTTAATAAAGTATTGGTGCCTTATTACATGCAGGGAAGAAGGTGTTCAGTAACCGTAAGACAATTAGTTCAATAGCTACACCCCAGGTTGTGTGTGGGAAGAGCTGGCCGGATAGACTCTCTAGAACTTATGAGACATGGCGGGTAAAAAATGGATTTAAGAGGAATCGTAGTTCCCTTTTCTCCCAGTGGGATGGAATGACACAACTTATCACTCCCCCATCCAAATTCTCAATGACACGACGGAAAGAGGGTCAATTTTGATGTGATTTTGTGGGATTGGGATCCCAAAGATCTCTCACTGAAGTCAATTAGATTTTAATTATTTTCAAATTAAATTAGATTCTTTTTAGTCCTATTAAAAAATTAATCCTAATTTTAAATTGAAGCATTTGGTTTTTTTCATTATTCTAAATTTTTAAAGAAAAAAAAATTCAAATTACATTAAATTAAAGAAAATAAATTTATGAGCAAATGGAGATAAATTATTTGCAAATTAAAGATGAAATCGATTTGATGTTTGCAAAACATTGATTTATTCATTCCTGAAAAAGTTAAAGATATACAACACTTTCTGATCCTCACGATCGCACGGCTAATCGAGGAGGCATACTTATTGAAAACAAAAAATTGTACCGATATGTTTATTCCTTAATTGACTGACCATCGATTGAAGATAACACAACGAAGACATTAAGAATATTTAACGATGATAATCGGGGACATTAGATGGGATCGCGGAATTGATATTGAATTGCAATTGAAAGTACCTGAATGACTGACTTCACTTTGAACCATCGATAATGATTTCATCCTGACTCCGACAGACATCATGTTCTGAGGCTTCAGATGTTGATCTTCATCGCTTGTTGTTGGAGGAGTAATTAAGCCCTCAACTACTGTCAATATATCCTCTCTGTGAGAAGAGGAGATCCCAACTTTTGCAAGGATTTGAATGAGCTATTCCAAGCTTACACTCATAGTTAAACCATATCGAAAAAAGGAGACTCCATTAATCATCAAAGATTAAAACTAAGAAATTGAAACTATTTTGTAAAAATAAAACACGCCAAACTTTAACTCCTTGCGGTACTGAGACCCTGTTGTCACTAAGTTATCTATTCACAATTAGCTCATTGAAAATCATTTTAATGAAAATCAAAACCAAATACTAGAAAAAAAAAACAAAATGAAAACCTAGTAATGTAAACAAGTGCAAAAACAAGTGCTAAATAAGTACAAAAATCAAATATGAACAAGATCAAAAGAAAACTAATATGAAAGCATAAACTAATTCAAAATCCAAACTTTACACTAAACTTTACACTTGGATAAAATAAAATCAATTGCACACAACTGAAAATAAAATCTAACTCTAACCCCTTTAACACCTCCCCAACAATCCATCAAAATTGTCGAGTCAAATTAATGCTTATAAATCTGTCAATACATTATCGATCTGGGAGGTTCGTAAACTTACGAGGTGTAAGAATGGGAAATTTAGGGCAAGAGTATACTAACCTATGATAATTCTTGAAAGAAACCATTAAACTATTGTCATTGAATGAGTGACTAATCTAAATTACAACTAATCTATGAAAGAATGTAAAAATTAAATCTAGCCTAATCTAACATTCAAAAGGAAACAAACATAACTTGAAATGAAACAGTTAAACAATCTACCCTAGTTCTCCTTCCTATATTATGAAGGAGGCTCAAAGTGAATCTACAAAATCAAATTCAACTTAATCTAACCATGAAAGCAACTAAATCTAAATTCAAAGGCATCGAATGCAAAATTCAATCTATGAAAACAGAAAGTGCATAAAATGAAATTCAATTGAACAAACATGATAACTATTGGAAAAGTATCTATAAAAAACACACAACAAATAACAAGTAAAGAAAGATGAAAAACATATGTGAGCTCACATAAACAATCTAATTTATCAACTCATAACAAAACAATGAAAGTCACTATCTTAGAATCAAAGATCTATGAATCAAAGTTTCAATCTTTTGTTCTCTATTTCTAGAGAGATGCCCCCCTCCTGAAATGAGGAGAGAACCCTCTTATATACATAAATGAAGATAAGAGACTCCTATAATTATAGATCCATTTTTCTCTCAACCTATCCCTTCAAATCTCCACAAATATCTTGGATAATATATTCTATCTCAATGATCTTCTCCTTGAAGTGAGCTGAATGATTATCTCCACATCTTCAAAGAAGATAAATTCGAATTTGAAGCTAGGTAGTGATTTTTGACTTTCTGAAAATCTTCTGTCATGCCTTCTTAGTCATCACAAACTCATCCAACCTTGAGATATAATGAAAATATGTTAATTTTCTAATATTTAGTCACAAATCCTCTTAAAAATACTCAAAATAAATCATTTGGAAAATGGAAATGTAAACCCATATGTTTTATGAAAGTGATGATAATTAATGGTTTTATGGAAGAAATGAATTGAAATAAAGGAAAATGAAAAGCATAAAAGATGAATAAAGTGTCAGATTTTTGCGACTAACACACAATAATAACAGTATCCTCCAACTGATAGAGGACCTCTAGAGAATCGGGATAGTAGGGAAGATGAGGGAAATTGTGAGAGTAGTGTCCATAATTATCACATAACACACAAGCTTTTTTGTAGTTAATGTTTTAAGCGATTTGGAGGATAGTTCAAGAAGGTGGACTTCCACAACTGTAGTGGAAGAATAGACATACATATCATTAGAGTTATAGATCTCTTTCAATTTTGTAAGTCGACAAAAATGAAAGGTAGGATGAATTGGCAATGCACACAATGCACGATGGAGAGATGGTCTCTCTATGTTAGGTTGTCTAGCTGTAGTCTAATAAGGAGGGGTTTGGATGGAATTTCGTCTCACCTTTCTTTGACTTCAATATTTCTTAGGCTTAGGTTTGGTAGGTTCATGTGGTGGTCGAGGTGGGACTTGGGAAGACGTGCATGAAGGATTAAAATGATGGGGATGAGGCATGGAGGGTTGAACTAGATCTTGGATACTAGTGTGAATTGGAATAGGCTGCATGGGGGTCAAATACAAATAAGGTCAGGGATCTAAAAATGGAATAATAATAGGAGTGTGGATCAAAATACCACATAGGAATATCAAGGGAAAGGTTAAGAAAGGTGAGGGTAGCCATGACCAGTGTATTGATGATCCAAGGAGTGGGGAGCAAGAACGGTTCCTTACCAAAGGGATATTGCAGATGAGGTGAATAAATACCTAGTTGAGGCATGGATGATGCAGATGTAGATGGCTTATTATAGGGTTGCAATTGTGACCCAACTATTCCATGGTTCGATGACATTATGCAAACATGGCAGGAACTAAGTGTAGTGACTATCAGAGGTGGTCCATAGTATACACCTAACAAGTGAGAGACTTTGTAGACTCCAGGGAAAATTTCATCAATGAGGGTAGTAGTTTGGACCCCACCTAAGGAATAAACCTTGTTGTTAGGTTTATGTTAGGATTGAGGGTCATGGTAAGTCATATGATCGATGGTGACAAGTTTCCCATTGTGAGGTAAAATCATGTTATGAAAAATTGATGAGGGAATGGATTGAATGGAATATAGGAAGATACATCCTAACAAGAGGTTGTAATCCAGAGGGGCATTTGTAACCTCAACATTGACATGCACAATTCTTTTCCCCCTATATTCATGGTAAAGTTCTAGTAAATTCCTTGGGTTTGGGAAGGTCGATCATCATACGCTCAAAGGGAGATCATAAATGGGACAAGGGTAGGGGAGCCTATCTTCAACCAAAAATGAGTATACATGAAGCATGTGGATTCACCTTCATAAAAAATACAACGGTGGATGTTTTACTTTTTTATGCTCTTGAGGATCTAGAAAGAAAAAGAAGAGAGAAAGAGGAAATGATCGACATGATCACTATTGAAGGTCATCATATGATCATAAGAAGGGTCAATATCACCTAAGGTAGCTAGAAAAGCCTTTTTCTATGTTGGACATGTCTGAAGGACCACAAGGGCTGACATCGCTATTGGGGCCTAGGCTAAGTCATCAACAATGCTATAATTTTGGGCTTCCTTCCCATGAAGGAGAACAACATTCAACTGAAGTGGAACCTTTGGGAACCTTAGAGGGATGTTGATTGATGGTTGAGGCATCTGTAAAGTCCGCATTGTTGATGAAGTAGGATCATAGGTAAGAATCAATGTTGAATTCACATCGTCTAAATTCAACATGAGAATCTTGTAAGTATCATTACCATATGGTCGGGAGTGGGGACAGGGGAAGTTGGATGTCGAACAAAAGTGGACACTAACCCTTGGTTGAAGGGGAAAGGGTTCTACAACATAAATGGTTCCGACAAGGATGGATGGGAAGGTTGGTAATTGGTTAGTTAAGTAGCCTTAGAGGGTTCCCAGGTTTGATGCATGATACGGAGAAGAGGACACTCATGAATGTAATGTCCATAGACATTGAAGCAAGAACACAATTGTTTTTTGTGGAGTGGTTGTTTCTTTCGTTTCTTAGGCATTGGGTTGGTTCCTTGGCTTTGGTTTGGGTCAGGTTGGTTTCGCCTAGCATTGGGGGTTGGGTTATGGGATCCCTAGGGCCCATGTTTTGGGTTATTATTATTCCATTTCCTCTTCTTGTTCCTATTCTTATTGGGAGGAAGGGGGCAATTCTACTTCACATAAACTTGTCCCTGCAAGGGAGGTGGAAGAGGAATGACATGGGTAGGAGGCACACCTGAAGGTGGGTTAGATTTTTCTAGTAGTGGACCAAAAAATGGATATTAAAGATTAGTGGAAACCCTTCAAGAGGGATTCCCACATGGAGGACCGTGACCATGGTAATGTGATTGAGAAGGTGGTGATGGGTAGGATGTACTCGTACTCACCTAATATGAGGCACGTGATCAGTCCTAATGTGAGGTTGGGTATCCATAAGGATTAGGTGGCCCACCATAAGGAAAGGCATATCCACTAGATTCATGACATTCAAGAGAGACAGAACCAATGAGACCATTGACAACATAGGAGGTGCCTCAAGTGTCTGAGTCACCTAACCAAGATCGAGTGACATCAGGGAGAATGGTGTACATATACACATAATCACTGTAGATTAATTCATAATGTTGAGACTTCGGTATGGCCTTCTCCTCATTCCGAGGTAATTGTATGGCAAGATTCTTGGTGATGGGAGAAAGTAGTCACTTCAAGAAGATTTTTTTAAGTAAGATGTCATTTATCCTAGCTTTTCACAAGCCACGTTCTCTACACCACTCATGGATGTTGTCCAAGATGTGGGTGAAACTGTTTTGGGGATAAGAAGTAAGGATTTCGATACCCATGTTATGGAGAGAATGCAATTGGAAAAAGGTGAGGAAATTCTTGGAAATGGAATCAAATGTTTGGTGAGAGTTCCTTCGATGATCTATGTACCACTTTGCAGTGGAATCCATCAAGGTTCTCTGAAAAAAATGGAGCCTGATGGAGTCCTCCACGATGGAGTTCGAGGAACACCATAAGTGGAAGGACATCACTTGGTTCAAAGGATATTATCTTGACTTTCCCTCAAACTTGGGAATGTCAGAGGGTAACTTGGTAACTTGGTTAGAATGGGGAGCCAGTTATGATCATGGTGAATGAGATCGTTGATCAATTGGTTCAAGTCAAGTATACACAAACCAACCATAAAAGGAAAGGAGGTAGAGGTAGTTCCTGCTATGGTCCAACTAGAAGGAGATGGTCCTACAAGAGGAGGTAAAGGATGGGAAGTGGCACTAATACCTCACCTAGGGGACAGTGGTTCTGACTCTGAGGAACTATAACTAGAATATGGAATAAGGCAAGAGGACTCGCCTCGTCTAATGGAGATGAGAGAATGTCAGATGGGAAACTTGGGGTGAAGGTATTTCAGTGTAAGGGATGGTCTCTTGAGGGGATCTATGGTGTCCAAAGAGAGTTTCAAGTTTCAATTTGGTTACAATGTTGTTTGGTTTCTAATCTATGTTAAAAGTAAATTAATGATTGAATGAAAATAAAATGTTGAAAGTAAAGAACTTTTAAAATGAAATAGCAATAAACTTCTAAATTCCAATGGGCACATGCAATCCAATTCAAAAGTGTAAAGGAATGACTTTTCCTTTCGAAAGATAAAAAAGGCGATTCGAGTGCAATAAGGAATCTAAAATGAAAACTTTTAATTGCAAAAAATGTAGCTAAAGTGCAATGGTGAATCCCTATTCACAAGAAAAAAGAAAAGGACTATGTGGTATATATATTCCCTAATATATTTCTTATGAAAATACAAACTACTTCAGGTTATAGAATAATAGTCATTTGGTAGCCAATGGTTGTAGCGATCAACACAAACTAGATGTAATCAATTAAAATCTAGGATCCTACCCTAAATTCTTCTTTATGGTTACTTTGGATGCATTAAAATGGTATGAAAACCGATAAAACAAACTAGGGGAGGGACATCAATCAAGTAGTAAAGCTATAGCCTATTTGCGGTAGAAAATAATGAGACAAATGGTCAAGAAACCCCTTGAGGAAAGGAGATCAAATCCCCCTCGTTGTTTTTCCTCAATCCCTAGGGTTTACTTAGGGTTTTTAAACCACCTAACAAACTATCAAATTAGGGGTCACTATAGGCCCTAAGAAGAATCTACAACAAGCAAAAAAAACATTGAAAATAATAGGAAACTTAAAGGTTGGTCAATGGAGAAAAACCTGGAAAAAATGTGTTGAGCAGTGGCGGAAAAATGGTTGATCCCTGCACTAAAAAGTGGATAAAAAGTCCTTGAAATATTCCTTGAGTAGAGGCAAAAAAGTGTCCAGTTCCTCGGTTGATTAGTGGAAAAAAATTCCTCTTTTATGCGTTGAGCAGTGGCATTAAGCTGTCATTTTTTTGTGTTGAGCAGTGGAAGAAAACTGCCCTTTTCCCATGAGTAGTGGTATATAATGGGCCAAGTAGTGCATTGACCAACCCATAATATGGGGAAAAACGTTTGTTGCGAAATTGTTTTTGGGAGAGTTCTACCTTCGGCTTCGAGGGTTTCCCGAGTTGATCTCCGTACCTATAACCTGCAAAAACAAACAAAAACCTACATGAAGGTAAAAACCCAAAAAAAAACTTGAGAAGACCCGATATAAATGAGAGGAAAAGATGTGTACCACACACACACAACCAAGTATCTTGAGTAAAACTCATATCTCCAGCAGAGCTATCATTATGTTGTGGCAAATCTGCAACAAGGGTGAGTAGATCTACGTCTGTAGTGGTTGCTATAGATCACAGAGAAAAGTTGGTAAAAGAAAATAAAACTTACTTTAATCAATGTAAAAACATTCTTTTAAAGAAAGATCTACAATAAAAGAAATAAAATAAAAGACATATCAGCTGCAAAATGTAGTAGAAATATCAAAAGAATGTGATCAATCACTATACCCAATGGAAAGAATAATACAAAAAAACACCCATGGATAAACTGATGAAGACATAATTCCTTTTGTTGGCCTATGTGTGGGAGGCTTCTTCTTTCATTCCTAGATGTATGGTAGAACTGATTAGATTCTCCTCTTGGATGAAAGTAATAATGGTGAGATGAAGCTAAAATCTATATGGAAAATCCCTTTGGTACTCTCGTGGAAAATCTATATGAAAAATGGTACGACTCTTTTTATTTTATAGAGAAAATAATGTTTATCCTTGGTCAAAAAATAAAATATTATATTTGACCAAATCTATTATAACCGCTAATTTGAATTTTCTGTTTTATTTGAATAAAATAAAGAGGGGAAAATGCTTAAAAGTGGATTATGGGTTAATTATGTGAAATAACTTAGGAAAAAGGTTTTCCTAAGTTATGCAAGGGAATAATAGTGGAAAAGCGAGAAATAATTTAGGAAAAAAGGAGTTTTCCTAAGTTATATGAGTGAATAATGGTGCTAGACTATGCATGACAATAGATACATAAACTATGATGGTGTAAATCAGCAAGGCTTAGCCTTTTGGGCTATAAATGGTGATAACATGGGGTTCAACCTGGGGTGTTACATAAATTAACCCTATAATTGACTCAAGAATATGGTGTTACATATTTACAACTTTTGGGGGATTCTCTAGTCATTATTAAATGGTTACAAAAGAAATGATCACTCGAAAATTTCACTTTACAACCACTTTTTGATGATATCCAACAACAAATGATGGCCTAGTCACATATTTCTTTTTTCCATATATACAAGGATAAGAACAAGGTCTCTAGTGACCTTTCAAAAACCTTTCAAAAGATACATTGACGTTGGAGTGAGATACCTAGACCATCTCGATCATTTAGGACGAACATACAGATGATTTCTCTCATGCACCTTGGCTATAAAGTTACAACAGTGGACAGATTTCTCAATTTGAGATCGTGGCTATTGAAATATGTAAACAATGTCATTCTAAGTCAACGAACATATTTTTTTTTATTTAGGTCTCTAATATGTAAGACAAATATGTATAGTAGTTATGCTCAATCAAACTACAAAGGAATCGCTTAAGACATATAACAATGTAATTTTTTTTTACTGTAAATATAGTTGTCAATCTTTTTCCTTTACACTACGGTGCAAGACATTTTGATATATTACTTATGAATTAGGTGGATCATAAGTATATCGTTCGCAAGTAGCCAGTCATTTCGGATAGTTTACCTTTTCCATTTGGTGAGAGTGAAAGTAACACGAGTCTTATTCATTCTAGGCAAAAGCTAATTCTTTTGACTTGTTGGGCATAGTCCGACTTGCAATACCAGAAGGATAAGGAATTGATAGTGCAAATATGGCATGACGGTACAGAAGGTTTTGATGTTCCTTGCAATTTTTTCCTCCACATTCTTCATATCTCCATCAATCTAAAAGGAGCGTATCTTTCGAGATACTATTTTTTTCACCGCTTCAAATAAATTAGATGGAGGATAACTATATCGTTCGCAAGTAGCTGGTCATTTCCAAGAGTGAAAGTGATACGAGTCTTATTCATTGCCGAAAAAAAAAAGCTAATTCATTGAACTTATTAGAGAATCAAATCTGTTACACGATAATCGTAAGGAATCGTGCACTTCTTTTATTCTAAAGGCATTTTAAAAGAAGAATGACAATGACAAGGAATTGGAAAGGAAGATTCAATATTATTCTATTTTTATGGATAAGAGATATTATCATTTATTTATTAAAGAAATAATATTTAAATATAAAATCGAAGTATACGAAAAAGAGAAAAGATTGAATAATTATGAAAAATATAAATAACATAAATTTAAGGATTTCATTTTTTCGTAATAGATGCTATCACATTGGTGTTTAGCACTAATAGAAAAGAGTCACACTCTAACATTCGACAACATTATATAGTCAGCTTTTTCAAATAAATTATAGCTTGAAATCACTAATTAATTTAAGAATATATATAACAAAATATAAGAATATATGTAGATAGTGTATAAGAGGAAATTGTCTTTCCCATCTATTGTTTAAAATATATATAAACCACCCATCAAATAACCCTAAAAAACAACCCTAAAGTGTAAATAATTTATATCTTAGAAAAAATTGTTAGTTATTTTTAATCTACACATAATTGTGTTGATTGGACTGATCAACAGAAGGTATTGGCTTAAATGTCTTCTAGAGGACCACACGATGTATCATAAACTTTTTCAATCATTAAGCCAATCAAAATTAAAACATTATTTGATGACATTTCATGCTTGTTAGAAGTTTTGATAGACAACAACTACTATTCATTGTGGTCATCACATGTTGTAGAGGACCACACGATGTATCATAAACTTTTTCAATCATTAAGCGAATTAAAATTAAAACATTATTTGATGACATTTCCTATGAGATTAGGCATGTTAGAGGCTTTGATAGACAACAACTACTATTCACGGTGGTCATCACATGTTACACATTTGAAGGAACTTAGTTTGGCTAATACTTTACTGAACATGTTCAGTTTAGAGCACTCCCTTATGCACACCATCTTTAAATTTGACCATTGATCAAATACCATGGGAAATCCAATCAAAACCTTAGATAGTGAAATATCAAAACTTTTAGTTCTTGAGGTTTGGAAATGGGAGGGGGAAGCGTTAACATGCTTGGACAGGTAGACAATATTACTAGCTTAAGTGACCGTAACCTCCTTGGGTAAATAGATAACTTTTGGATAAGATGGAAATTAGTGGCACCTCTATAGAAATTTTGAAGTACATATTCATGTTGGCAATTCCTCCAAATCAATTCAATGATCAAAGTCATTTTTTGCAAGCTTTGCAAACTTTAAGGCTTGCACCTTATCCAATATTGTCATATTTCTCATGCCTTCACATCAGAATACATACAACTTTCCTTACTATCCAATGATATACAATAGTCGTAAAGAGTAGGTGCATGATTCAGATTTTATGAGTAGAACAAAATGAATACAGATTATTAAAATATGTTTAACACAAAATAATAGAGATACAATAAAACTCGTTTCCTATTCAATAAGGAAATAAGATGAAACTGTAAAATGCAGCAGAAAACAAGCTTGTTGGAATGGTGGCGGCTTATCTATGACAAGAGATGTGACAGTTGCACTCATTCACAAGAAGATGGTTACAATGAGGCTCTAAAAGCCTTTTACAATAAACAAGAATGTCAAAGACCCAAAAACCTAACCCTAGGAGATGAAGCGCCAAAAGTCATGTGGGCCCCATTTGGGTAAGTTAGTACATCAACTTCTTGGGGTCGTAACTTTTGCATACGATCTCCATTTTAGGTGCACGATAGCCCGTTGGAAATGTATAACCGAGAATAACAATTTTCAACTAGCCCAGGTTAGTGCCTTCATTAGTCACTTGGGCCCCAAATCCCCAAAAAAACTCGTTTAGGGCCTTTAAACGGCCTCGAAAATTTGGAACCTGAAAAACTGTAGAAAAACTGCCAAGGTGGAAAATTGTTTTTTGAGCCAGTGCAATAGGTGGGTGGACACCGATATCCACCTAGATAAATCCTCCCTCCTTAGGAAGCAATGGTCTCCATTTCATTGAGTTCCCCCATCATATGAGGAAATTTCTATTGAATTTGGCCCCGGGTGAGCCACTTGCCTTGGTGCAGGAGCTACCTTGCTTTGACGACTCGATAAAGATGGATCCTTTGTTGTCGAGTGCCCTTTATCTGTGTGTCCACAACCTTATCATTGGATATCTGTTGCATGCAGTCATGGTTGATTTTTTTTGGTGTCAACTGCTTTGTTATCTCTGAGGTGTCCAATAATGGTGTGAAATATGTCCGAAGGAGAGCCATGTTGAAGACTGGATGCAGACCAAGGAAGGGGGGAATCTTGAGCTCAAAATCATTATCACCAAAAAACTTGGTGATGGTGTACGACCCATAATGGAGTGGGTGAAGATTCCAATGGGGCCCTGTAAGACATTCTTTATGCAAATGCAACC
>SNQJ01S0012269.1:83158-111519 GCA_010110895.2 Picea sitchensis
GTAGTTTCATCGACCATGCATTTGTGTAGCCTATACAAAAATAAAATGAAAATAGAGATATTGAGATGCATTTCGAAAAATGTAGGTTTTTCATGTATTTGCAGCAAAAATGACTAGGTTTGTCACTCCAAACCTAAATATGAGGCAATCAAATAAAAAAACATGTGTTCTAAAGTTTTCACTCCTACTCAAAAAAAATTGAATGAAAGAAACATGCACACACTCTAGAACATGAATGTGTTTTACAGTGCATGTGCACTCATAGAACACACATTCACATGATTTTTTTACTAGTAAATCACAAGATAGGTCTAACAAGAATGCACCAAAGGAATATTGCAGGAATCTAAGGCCATCATCAACATGTTGATCCACCCCACAAAAGACATTTCAATTGTATACATGATATTTTAATGGGGATAGTTAGCATTATGAGTTCTTGAACATTGATCATGAGTTTATAGAACTTGGATATGGTAAGGGGAAAAAACCAAAGAGTTAGTCCCTAAAGGAATCATACATGATTATAGGGAAAAGAATGACACTTTCAACAACAACAAATGACCTACCGAGGGAATCCATAGGTATATAAGTACCAATATAATGGTTTAGCATTGGTTATGGGTCTCAAGGGATTGCACATGGATAATGGAGGATCCATGAATGTTAGACCCTAAAGGAAGCTTATATCCATATAGGGCCAAGGATTCCTCAAACAAACATACATGGCCTCTTGTAACACACCGGGTTTTGAGCCTCATATTAAATAATGTATTTTGTTAATATAGGAAAGGCCATAGTGGCCAAACAATTGAAAGGGGCTAGTGTTCCTAGGAAATGTAGTGTTTTTATCATTATCAATAATAAATACATCACTAGATGCTAGACAGATAAGGAAAAGAGTTATAGGGGGATATGATTCCATAAGAGAGGGGTCTTGAGGGGCTAAGTATTTATTTTATACTTGTTTGTCCATTTTTTTTTAATGGAGAATAACAATTACATGAGTTTCTTGGGGGGAAGGCCAAGTGGTTCCCTAACTCCAATACATAAACCCATCTTTGGTCTAGGGTGGGGGTTGCTTCTTCCTCACTCACTCACTCACTCATTCACTCACTAACTCAATTGCTTGTTATTAACACCTTTCATTATTTTCTCACTGCATCCATTCTTTCACCCACTTGTCTTTACTCATTCATGTCTTGTCTCGGGAAAGGAAAACAAATTGTTGGAGAGGAGCCATGGTTTTTTTGGCTGTAAAGATTGTTGGTGTATTCCAACCATGAATCAAGGCCTGCATGTTTGAGATGATTTGGCCTTTGTTCAGTTTTTCTCACAACCGCAAGTCATAAGAGTCCCATCATGGAGATTTTGGACCAACTGCATTGGATCCCTAGAAGGAGATGGACAATCTGAGGGACTACATGGTAGAGAAGGGAGTCCATTCTCTTGGATTGTGCATGATGGGTAGAATAGAGATGGTGTACTTCAGATTGTTTTGGGTGCTAAATGGCATATGCGAGTGTGAGTGTTGAATGGTTTGGGAAGCCGAGTGACACTATGGAACTGTCCTTGTCGATTCATAGCCTTGGCTCGGGCATGACACTGTTGTTGAGACTTGGAACAACAATGTCTATGCTTAGGTGGAACGTCCTTGATCTGCAACCAATTGGTGATTTGTTGCATTAAAGATAAGTGCTCTCTGTTATGGTTTTATTTGCTTGTGTATTATTTGCTTGTGTATTTACTTATCTATGAAATTTGTATCTATAATATGCATGCTCGTTGGTTATTTTTGTGCATGACATATGTCTCATTTATTTATTTCATAACATGAATCTTGATATATGCATGTGAATGTTGCATGTTTCTTTATTAATTACGAGTTAGATTATAAGTCAAAATAAGTCTAGAAGAGGGCTTGAGATGGTGTGCCCAGCCTGTGGGTGGTGGGATACGTTACAGATTGGTATCAAAGCACTAGTTTTCAACACTAAGCCTAGCATGGGATGGAACTATTGGACAAAGAATTATGGTTAAGAAAGAACATGACCTTGGAATCATAAAGCTCAAGAGAGATGGCATTGCAGAATCATGTAGAAGCCAAAACGCCATGCAAATGGAGATCCTTGTAAAGGATCGTAGAATCATGACTGTCCCCTTTTGAATTCGGGAGAGATAACAATCATGGGATAAAGGATTTCTGGATCATTAGATTAGAAGGAAGGTGGATGAGGGCCATATGATAAAGGAGAAACTAAAGGTTGGGAAATATTAAGTCACAACCATTAGAAAAATCTTGTCAATATTCAGTCATCAATCGAATCCAAGCGGGGGATGAAAGACTCTAAAACTTTTCTTCTTCAATGATTATGGTAGGCAAGAAAAGCCTCAAATGCCAAAGGCTAAAGTTGCGAATTGGCATTGGTCATCCGATCTGATAAGAGGCTCTGGGGAAATCTCCATCATTGATTGTTGTCATCCAACATTGACCACTTCGTGAAGTTTAAATCTGGGAGAATTGAACCTTTTAGGACCACTGTAATCTAGAGTCTCGGAGCGTCAAAGTCCCAAATTTCTCCATCAACCATTAGATCGAGGGAAGGACTTCGGGAGAAATGATGATCATCATATATAAAAATGGTGGAACGCTAGAGAAATTTTTGGACTTTAGAACTTCACCACTTCAGATATTATTGGATGTGTTATAGATCAAATCCCCGAAGTGTTGAAACCGCGAAGTGTAAAGCCACAGTCCATGAAATTACGCAGACCACCAGATCTGGAGTAGAGAACGTGGATCATCTATTTTATGGATGATTCATCGTAGGCCATGTGGAAGGGGTGCCATGTGTGGACATGTTTCACCCATATTCAATACCTTTTGGACACTAAAATATTCATTTTTTAGTGACACGTGGCATGCATGCCATGGGTCCATGTCAGCATGGGTGACGTCAGCATGCCATGTCCTCTCCAGGAGTATGGCCTTTGATGGTGTCCAAGGTCTCTACCAGTGGAAATTTTTTAAGACTAAAGTCACGAATGCATTTATATCATTGATCTAAGATTCCTTTGGGACCTTCCTCTACCATTGGATCAAGAAGTAGGAGGATGGCGTAAGCACTTCGAAAGTTATCACTTCGGGGAAGTGGAACGACTAGGGAGTGGAAAAGTCATGTACTCCTGGAACGTCAAAATACTAGATTGTTTAAGGATCGTCCATCCCTATTCTTGATTAAGTCCTAATCATCTGATTAAACAGTGGAAGGACAGGGTAAATACTTCGACGGTTATCTCTCAAGGGGAGTTGAGAGACTTGGGAGTGGAAATTTCCCGGAGTGTCGAAGTCCCAAATTGATAAAGGTCATCCATCCCAACATCTAATTAAGTCATGAATGTTGATCTCGTTGAAGCCTTCAGATAGGCGGGACCGTCCAGTCAACATGACATCAATCTCGACTATCTGATCTGCTAAGTGGATTTAATATAAGTTTTCGATGAATTTTAACTCTAGGATAAACCAGAGATTGAAAATGGAGAATAGTTGAAGGTCAAAGTACTGAGGACTTGGTCCCAGTGTCGGTCTCATGAAAATGTTAAAGGCGGGTCAATTTGAGGCAAAAAAGGATCTGGAAGTGAGTAAGCTCTTGGGAATTTTGTATGAAGAAGATCCTGTGTAGAAGAATACAGAAGCAAGTGCTAAAGAGTGAATAATCTCGTGGTTTCAATTCATGGTCACATGGAAAGTGCTTTGAAGGAAGCGTATGTGCAGAATTTGAATTTTGTACCAGGTAAAGGACAACATGAAAGTGTTATAATATGGATAATGATACTATATTCTTCTTGAATTGAGAAGAAAAAGGACATGTAGCATTTCTTGGAAAAAATAATTCTTATAATATGTGTAGTTCTAACAAAATCGTTGCTTGCACATTTTGTAGAAATTGGGGCTGTGAACATATCAGTTCAATTTAAGAATTCATATTCAGGAAATGGAAGAAGGAGAGCGATATTCCAGCCATGAGAAAGAGGCCAAAGTAAAAATATCATTGTCAGTAATTTAGAGACCTAATCCAATGGACAAAAGGATAGAGGGGAGAAAGAAACATTGATTGAGACTGTGAGAATCCTAAAAATACAAGTGCAGAGTTACAAAGTAGACAATGAGAGAGTGATGAGAGAACAAAATCAGATAAATGCTCAAGTGATGCAATTCTTAAATCAGTTGCAGAGGAAAACAAAGAATGTATGAAACTCAAAACAAGAGGAAGAGGGAAGATATCATGAAATAAGAGATGACCGCAAAAGAGATGTTTATTCAATAAGTTTTAGAGGAACTCATAGATATCACTCACCCCCCTACTCAAGTAGTCTAGAGGTGTCTCTTCTTAGGCAACAGAGAAGGAGACATGAATTTGACAGTTTGCAAGAAGAGTTGAGGAATCTTAAGCCACCATCCTTTGATGGTTAAAGCAGAAGGGAAGATGATGTTGAAGCATGGTTGCTTGGACTTAGGAAGTATGTTCAATTGCATAACTACTCATCAAACTTGTAAGCCAGAATTGCCACATACCATTTACATGGGAAAGTTCCTATGTGGTGGGATTAGTTGAATCAAGTTGAGCATATTAATGATAATAGGATCACTTGGAATAATTTCAAGAAATATTTTCAGAAGGAGTACCTTTTAAAGAACTTCTATGAAAATAAACTTTAAGAGTTCTTTGAACTTAGGTTTGGCAGGATGAGCATGGCAGAGTATGAAAATAAATTCATGGGGTTGCTAAAGTATGTAGGGTTTATAAAAGATAAGAAGGTGAAAGTATAGAGGTTTTTGAGTGGATTTCCATCCTTTTATAAAGAGAATATTCAATATGATGAAATCAAGACTTTGATTAACACCATTAGGAAGGCTAAGTACCTGTATGATCAAGGATAGGGAAGAGAATCCGTGCAGAAATCTTGGAAGGATAAAAAGAAGGAGAAATCTGATCAGAGGAGGAAGGGATTCAAAGCTCCTTTCAATAGAAATAGCCCTAATAAAAATCATCAATACCAATATGCTAAGGATGAGTCCAAGAGATAATACTCCTTAGGAAAAATGGGAAGACCACCGATCCAATGTTGGGGAGGCAAAGAAGATCACTTGTGCAAGGATTTCCCTCACAGAAAGAAAAACTTTAAGACCATGCACCACCTCTAAGAGGATACAACAATGGAAGAGATGGGAATAATTTATGCAGCCTTAGATGAT
This sequence comes from Picea sitchensis, assembly GCA_010110895.2. Lineage (NCBI taxonomy): Eukaryota > Viridiplantae > Streptophyta > Pinopsida > Pinales > Pinaceae > Picea > Picea sitchensis. The sequence goes on from SNQJ01S0012269.1 coordinate 88,416, forward strand.
CGAAAATCAGAGTACCAATCCAATATGATCGAGGTGAAAGGTAATATCATTAATCAGTCTATTTCTATTTTAGTTGATTCAAGAGAAATTCATTGTTACATTGATCCTAAAATAGTGGATAGATTACATTTGGAGAAAAGTAAGCTTGGAAAATCAAGTTTKCTTCAGCTAGCCACTGGAACCAAAAGGAGAATCCATGATATGGTAAGAGGTTGTTCCATAAGTATTAATGGTGTGAATACTAAACAAGATCTAAATGGTATACCATTGGGGTCTTATGATATTATAATTGGAATGGATTGGTTGGAAAAGAACTATGCTATCATAGATTGTCATAACAAGACATTTACATGTCTTGATGAAGAAGGAAAATAGAGAATTGTGAAAGGAGTTCCAAGACCCATCTCTACAAGGGATATTTCATCCTTGCAGCTGAAGATATGTTTCAGAAAAGGATTTCAATTGTATGCAGCCCATGTGGAGGAACCAAAAAATACAAAGGGGCCAAGACTTGAAGAATTTTTGGTACTACAAGAATTTGAAGATCTATTCCAAGAAATAACAGGATTTCCACCAAAGAGGGAGATATATTTCTCTATTGATTTAGTGTCCGGGTTTTCCCTAATGTCAAAAACACATTACATAATGAGTACACCAGAATTAAAAGAATTACAAACGCAGTTGGAAGAATTGTTGAAGAAAGGGTACATACATCCAAGTGTTTTACCTTGGGGAGCATCAGTACACTTTGTCAAAAAGAAGGATGGAACTTTGAGGATTTTTATTGACTTTAGACATTTGAATAAATCCATTGTGAAGATCAAGTACCCTCTACCCAAAACCGATGACCTCTTTGATCAGCTAAGAGGGGAAAAAATATTTTCAATGATAGACCTGAGATCAGGGTACCATCAGGTAATAATTAAGGAAGAAGACATCAATAAGATGGGCTTTAGAACTAGGTACAGGAATTATGAATTTGTAGTGGTGCCATTTGGATTGTCCAATGCACCAATTGTCTTTATCTTCTTAATGAATGGCATATTCAAAAATTATTTAGATAAGTTTTTCATAGTATTCATGGAAGACATACCTGTATATTATAAGTCAAAGGAAGAGCATGAACATCACCTAAAATTGGTATTTCAATTACTGAGGGAACATTAGCTTTATTCGAAGCTTAGTAAGTGCTATTTTTACTAAGAACGAATCCATTACTTGGGACACATTATTTCAAAAAAAGGTATAGCAGTGGATCCAAAAATGATTGAATCCATCATAGGATGGCCATCACCCAGGAATGTTTCAGAAGTCATATCTTTTAAGGGATTATTTGATTACTAAAAAATATTTATAGAAGGGTTGTATAATGTTTCTCATCCCATCACATCTTTGCAAAATAAGGGAATTAAATTTGAATGGCATCTGAGTGTGAAGATAACTTTAATTTGTTGAAATAATTACTTAGTAGTGCACTTGTTTTAAAGATTGTTGACCCAAATGAAAGTTTTGTGTATAGATGCATGCAAGGAAGGACATGGTGGAGTCCTCACTCAAAATGGACATGTCATTGGTTATGAGTCCAGGAAGCTTAAATAACATGAGAGGAATTATGCCACACATGACTTGGAACTTGCTGTCATTGTTCACGCTTTGAATATGTGGAGGAATTATCTCATGGGGAAGATATTTTAATCGAGAACAAACCACAATGGTATGAAATATATTTTTGAAAAACCAACTTTGCATGTGAGGAAGATGATATTGATGGAATTTTTAAGTGAATACGATTTTGACATCAAGCATATCAAAGGAAAATAAAATAAAATTGTCAATGCACTTAGTAGAAGAGTACATCTCATGCATGTTACAACTTAGTATGCATCAATCAGATTTAAAGAGAATAATTTTAGATGTTGTTATCACAGATCAAAATTACCTATAGGTAAAGGAAATCTTACAACAAGAAAATGTACAACAAAAAATTAAAGAATATGAGATGAAGGAATATGGATTACTTATGCATAAAAATATAATTTATGTCCCTAATTTCGGAGAACATAGGAATTTGGTATTAAAAGAAATGCATAATGTTCCATATGCCAAACATCTCGGTTGCCAAAAAAAATTTATAGCAGCAAGAAGCCAATTCTTTTGGCAAAGAATGAATAAATATGTTGTCGATTACATTTCCATATGTATGGAATCTCAGAGAGTGAAGGTTCAACATAGGCACCCAATGGATTTGCTACAACCCTTACCAATTCCAGAAAAGAAATGGGAAGTAGTAACCATTGATTTTATAACCAAATTGGCCAAGACAACAAGACAATATGATTCAATCATGGTAGTGGTTTATAAGTTGACAAAGGTTGTTCATTTTGTTCCTATAAAAATGAATCATACAACAACTAATATTGCATAAATTTATACGAGGGAGATTTCTAGGTTGCATGGGATACCTAAGACAATTGTCTTAGATAGAGACACAAAGTTTACTTCAAATTTCTGGAGGGGATTGTTTAAAGGATTTGGTACAAATCTGAAATTTAGAACATCATACAATCCACATTCATATGGGAATATTGAGAGAGTCAACCAAGTAATTGAATACATGTTGAGAGTGTATGTGATGGGTAAGCCATCTAAGTGGGAAGATTACTTGCACTTGGTTGAGTTTTCCTATAATAATTGGTATCAAGATTCATTCGAAATGATCACATTTGAAGCTTTGTATGGTAGGAAATTCAATAATCCAGTGAGTTGGGACAACCCAATAGATAGAGTGGTACTTGGGCCATAATTTCTCAAGGATATGGAAGACCAGATGATTAGAATTAAGTAGAATTTAAAGGCAACTCAAGATAGACAGGAAATTTATGCATATAATAATAGGAAATTTAAAGAATTTAAAGTGGGGGAGTATGTGCTTTTAAAAGTGAAGCCCAAGAAGAGCTCCTTGAAGTTGGGTAGTTGTACAAAGCTAGTAGCCATATTCTGTGGTTCCTTTGAGATATTGGAAAAAATAGGGCCAGTTTCATACATGCTTTCATTTCCTGCTTCCATGAATGTGCATAATGTATTTCATGTCTCTTTTCTTAAAAAATATGTATGTGATCCTAACCATGTTATTGATTGGCATTTGATTCAGGTAGAGACAGAGGGAGACTTTCAAGTCCAACTAATGTGAATGAAGGATAGAAAAGTCAAAATGCTCTGGAATCGATTTATAGAGATGGAAAAAGTCCAGTGGACCTGCTACGGTCCTTAATATGCTACTTGGGAGCATGAAGATGTCATGCGGGTGGAGTTCCTGCAACTTTTTAAATAAATTTTAAGATTTTGATCTCTATTTTGTATATGCACTGAGGACAGTGAAAAAATAAGGGGGAGGTTATGTAACACCCTAGGTTTTGAGCCCCATATTAAATAATGTATTTATTAATCTAGGAACGGCTAGAGTGGCCAAATAATTGAAAGAGGCTAGTGTTCCTAGGAAATGTAATGTTTTGATTGTTATCAATAATTAATACATCATTGGATGCTAGACAGACAAGGAAAAGAGTTATAGCGGGCTATTAGACCACAAGAGATGGGGCTTGAGGAGATACATATTTATTTTATACTTATTTACCGATTTTGGTTTAATGGAGAATAACAACTACATGAATTTCTTCGGGGGGAGGCCAATTGGTTCCTTAATTACAATACATAAACCAATATTTGGAATGGGGTGGGGGTTTCTTCTTCTTCACTCATTCACTTACTCATTCAGTTCCTCATTGTTCACACCTTTCGTTCTTTTCTCAGTCCATTCATTCTTTAACCAACTCATCTTTACTCATTCATGTCTTGGCTTGGGAAAGGAAGATGAATTGTTGGAGAGGAGCCATGGTTTTGTTGGCTGTAGACACTATTGGTTTATTCCATCCATGAATCAAGGCCTACATGTCTGATATTATTTGGCCTGTGTTCAATTTTTCTCACAGCTGCGAGTCCTGAGAGTCCTAGCAAGGAGATTTTGGACCAGCTACATTGGAGCCCTAGAAGGAGATGGACAACCTAAGGGACTGCGTGGAATAGAAGAGGGTCCATTCTCTTATGGTGTATAGGTTGGGTAGAAGAGAGACAGTGTTCTTTGGATTGTTGTGAGAGTCGAAAGGCCTTTGAGATCGTGAGTGTTGAATGGTTTGGGAATACAAGTGACACTCTAGAACTGTCCTTTTGGATTCATAGCCCTGGCTTGGGGGTGACATTGTTGTTGAGACATAGAAAAAAAATGTCTATGGTTGGGTGGAACATCCTTGGTCTATATCCAGTTGGTGATTCATTGCATTAAACATGAGTTCTCTCTAATATGGTTTTATTTTATTGTGTATTATCCCATTGTGTATTTACATATCTATGAAATTCATATATGTAATATGCATGTTTTCTTGTTATTGTTGTGCATGACATATGTCTCATTTATTTATGTCATAACATGAATCTTGATCTATGGATGTGAATACTTCATGATTATTTATTAATTATGAGTTAGATTAGAAGTCAAAAGAAGTCTAGAAGAGGGCTTGAGGTGGCGTACCCAACTTGTGGGTGGCGGGGTACATTACACCTTATGAGGGTATTATTGGACTATTATTATGGATTCCAGTGCCACTCAATGGTTTTTTGTAGTAAGTGTGTGCCTTAGGTCCTTGGAAATGATCTAGGGAAGAATTCCACACCTTAGGTCCCAAACAAAAAATTTAGGCATCTGTAGCCACAAGCAATGTTTCAAACCACTACATATTACCTCTTGAAGGCATCCTTGGACTATGAGAATGATGTTAGTGCCATTACAAGTTTTTGATCATTATATATGGGTATCAAGGTCTTGATATGGTTGGTGGGGGAACCTAATATTTAGCTAAAGTAAGTTTGTATCCCCAATCCCATCCACTCTTTAGACCCTACCTCTACCTGCATCCCCATATGTCTTTAGGCCACTAATAGCCTCTTCCATTAGGCCCTTTCCTCTACCATAACCATCTTCATGCCAAGGCCATATGACCATCCTTGGAACCTCATCACCTCTACCTCTATAACATATTCCCTATAGAGTTATTCCTTCAGTATCCCCTCTTCCTTAGGGCCCTATTCCTTCCCCTAATCACATTTGCACCATTTACCCTTATGTTTGGGCCCCTTCACCCTATATTGACCCACATTCCATCGAACCATAGACTTATCTCATAGCCACTCATCTATAATCATAGCCCCAACCAAAACCCTTGGAATTTAATTACCTAAACCATATTACCCCTAATATTATATCCTTTAACAATGGATCCCAAATCCCCTTTACCTTTTCCATGTAGTCCTCACCAGCCTTTCTACAACCCCCTCTTCCCTTGGAACCTCACCTCCCAACTAGTCCCCCAATATTAGTCCATTGACACCCATTTCTTGGACCATATATTGACTTTTACATGGTCCCCATATCTACCCAACACTTAGATCCCTTTACCCTTGGGATAGTTTCCTCCTACATACATGGGGCCCTATACCCTATTCCCCTAAGACCCAATGACCCACACTTTATCCTTGGGATGAAATCATATGTCACTCATTAAATCCTCGACACATGGGCTCCTACCTCTACCATTAGGAAAATTTTTCCCTGCCCACTCATGACTCTTATTCATTGGGCCCAATCTTGTGCCCTTAGGCCCAAGACACCTTCCCATGACTCCCTTCCGTTGCTCCCTCATAGCTTGTACCCTTATACCACTTCCCCATTCACCCCCTATCTCCATCAAACCACTATCCCTTTATACCCCTCTATTCCAACATCATCTTAGACCCCATCCCCATATAACATTCACCCCCTACCTATGCTTGACTTCCATTACCATCTGTGCTTAGGTCCCTGCATCCACTTGGGTCTCTAAGTTCCTCTAAATAGTATCCCTCTAGGCATAGGTCTTGTCCTCTAACTACCTCTTGTTATCAGAGTAATCAGTAGGTGCGGACACTAACAGATCTCCCTAGATCCACCTGGATCTAGAAAAAAACAGGACAGGACATGACTCTTTCCCTAAGTTTTGACCATTGAATTAGCTAGTAGGAAGGAACAAGTAACATACATTTATATCACTTCCTAGGGTCTCTGTTGCTCCCACTTCGCTTCGATTCTCTCATGAGGTCAAGACCAAGACAACACAAACCAACCAAAGTAAAGATAGCAAAATATATTAAACTGTCAACTTATGTGTATGATCAAGGAATTACACAATAAAGTGAGAATAGATTTATGGGAAAGGGACATGCCACTGTATCATATTGATTGAAAGTAAAGATTACAACCTGATTGCCTTGATGTCACAAGATTCCTTTCGATGGCTCTTGGCTCCAACACACACATTTGCTCAATCCTTGTATGAAGAAGATCAAATCCTCTTGATAGACTTGCTAGAGTCTCCAAGCTCCTGTTCAAGCTAAATCCTTCACACAATTCTTTCACCAATTCTCCAATGAATCTTGCTTAACCTTTTCCATGAGAATTACATCAATATATAGGAGAGAATGAGATGGTTACTTAGATAAGAATGATCCCACAATATCAGGGAATCCAGTACAAGGATAACCATTCGAATGCCAACCCATTCTTCTAGAAGATTCCCTTCTAGAAACATCAAGAATTCATCTTTTTCCATGCTTTAGGGAAGGTTCACACCCTAGCTATGTTACACAGTGTGAGAAGTTCGCACCCCAGTTTAAGGAAGCCTATGAGAATCAGGCATTCTCACACCCTGGGATACTAGCAACCTGCAAAATCTCTTCAAAACTGAGTTTTCTGGGAAGAGATGAATATAACTTTTCTCAGGAGAAAGTTCTTATGAGGATCCTGAGTACACCATCATCAATACACCATCATGATGACCAAAATCATGGGTAACAGAATGGCCCCCAAAGTATGAGGCCGAAACCAGTGACAGCCGAAAGACTTTGTAAGCTGCATATGTGTGTCGAAAACCAGGAGCACACCTAATCGGAAACCTGCAAACACCCAAGCATCTGCAGAATATGATATATATCAATTTTGAGGTAGGCATTCCCATACTCAGATCATAGATGGATGACAATTGTAGACATGGGTCATGGCCACCAATCATACACTATGGATCCATGTCGTCAAAATATATCATAGTCACCAGGAATACACTGTGGATCTATGCGAGAAATTTCAAATTAAGACGACATAGCCACGAGACATACACAGTGGATCTATGTGTTGCAAATTATACATACTCCATCGCAACCTGGAAAAAGACATGATATCCAGGGTCTTCAATCTCGTCACCCAAAAATACGAATCTAACCATGTGATTACATGTGTTGAAGTCGAACATGGCAGAAACCACTTGATTACCAGTCATTGATGAAACCGTTAACAAGTGCAAGGGAAATCACCATTGATGTCAATGACTCCCAAGGTACTCTAGTACAATCCATCGAGTGTGAATGAGTGAGTTGAAGTCGAACATCTGATGGAATCTTTCGATTAGGGGTCAATGATGTAAACCTGCATGCTCCAAGGTACCTGCAATTGAGGCATGCAAGCTCAAAGGTACCAGCAATTTCTAAGTCTTGATTTGGGATAATGAGCTGAAGTCGATGGAACAAAACTCTCATCACGGAGGGCCTTGATGTATCCCCATCAATGACATGAAATGAAGATGGTGCGAAGGTGAAGCGATTATGATGTAAGAATTGAGCTGGACATAGAGGCCGACCGCAGAGAGAGTGGACGAACTGTAGATGGCTGACTTAATATAGGTTTTAGATGGACTTATCTTGAACATATGAATGACGACCAATGATTTGGTAGGAATTGACTCAAAGACGACATAAGGAATGACCTTGTAACAAATCGAAATGAGAGACACATGGTTCCAAACCGACTTCAAATATAATCAATGGGGGTGTCATGTTCAAGAACGACATTTCGCGCCAATCAATCTGAAGATGATAACATATCCCTTTCCCAAATTTCCCCACCATTTACGGCGAGTACCTCTTTATTTTTCACATGAAGCGGGAGGATAACATATGCTTGTTATAAACATCGCTTCGGATAAGTCCTTCGGGGTATGTTTAACAAACCCTAAGAAGGAATTGGTTGGTCCCGATACGAGGGTCTATCGTTAGCGTTTAATGAGTCCATAGATAGAAAACTTCGAAGGTTTTCATGATTATAAAGTGGAAGAAACACTTAAAGAGAACTCTCAGTTCATTTTTCATAAAAATAGTTCGATGGGACCGAAAAAATGAAATTATCGTTCACCAGATGCTTTCTTCAGATAATTTATCGAGAGTGAAAATAGAAAGGTCGCTCGATATCTTTCATGTTTAGAGTGCGAAAGAGCTTGAAGGGACTCTAGGGGTTCCTTTCATTATAACCTTGTTGGTAGAAAAGTGATAAAAAGTATGCTCGATCACGTTCCCAAGTATTTTACGGTAGCCGAGGCGGTTCAAAGACCATGCTTTCGAGGTTTAATAAAAAAACTATAAAACAATCAAAACATGAATGAAAAAAAATTATGTTGCATCCACGTATATAAATGCTTCGAGTCATTACGTCTGCAAAAGTTACACTCAAAATTTCATTGGGGATTAGGGTTTAATAGATAAATAATCATAAAAACCAAATAACATGGTAAAGTAAATATAAAGGAGTAAAACTCTTTTTACCCGTATCATTTTCACTTTTCCCACTATTTGGAGCTCAAACCCTCTTTACCCTTGAAGTTCGGTCAGTTAGCGGAGTTACTGAGCATCCATTGATTGGTAGTCAGCGATAGTGGTGGAAGCTCTTTGTATTCTTCTCTTTCATGGTTTAATTTTCATTTTCATTAGATTTAAATTCATTTTGAGTTGACTTTGCAAGGCCCTACTTGCGCTCATCCATTCTTACAGGTGGGCTACACGGGACATGCGAGAATGGGTCATGAGTGAGTCCACAATGACCTATGAGGTTCTCAGCACTTTGCCCAAGGAAGGCTGCAAGAACCCATAAAAGCACAATTTTTAAAGATTTACTCAATGAAGAGAACCAATTCATGAATAGATTTGCTAATCCCTTTTTGTGCTTCTTATGCTCGTAATTGGCCATCAAATGGTTCTTGAATGACGCGAAAGGGAGCACAAAGAAGACAATTCTATTGCCTGAAATCATCCACCCACTATTGTTGCTTTAATAAACTGTTATAAGAATGCTAGGTATCTCGGGCATGAGGGCCAAAGTCAGGTTATTGGAGTACTTTGTGCATATGTGGGATCTCGATAAGAAGGTATTTCATGTGGGGGTCCCCTGCGTCCTTAGATATTGAGGACATTTACTTCTTATTTGGTTTGTCTGGCGGGGGTACTATGTGAGCTTGATTGGTAGCATAGGTGGTGGGATGCTCATGAATGAGTATTGTCGTTTACACTATGTTCTGGAGGAAGAAGAAGTAGTTTTGTGGGGTATGGGATTTGACCCTCCGTGCTATCTTGTTCACCATATCTTGGATGGCTGGGAGTTCTGCTCCTCATGGTATCACGGTTACTTCTAGTATGCCATAGAGTGTATTGAACCTCGGGTTTTAAACTTGGAATCTGGTGCTTCGTAGTATGGAAAAGTAGTTGACCAAATACAGGGCAAACTGAAGCAATTAGGGTATGGATCTTTGTTATTGTCCTTCTTCCTTGAGGGTTCCATTACTAAGGCTGCAGGTTGAGTGGAATTCTGCGGCTCCCAGGGATTCAAGAATGTTGAGATGGTGTCATCTCATGAAGCTGACATGTATTTGGACCAATCATCAAGAGTATGATGATACCTTCTTCAAGCGGCCGACCACCGGATGTTGATGGTCGGCGACTATGCTATGTCGGATTGGGATTTCGAGAATCAGGACTTTGTCTTGCCAGAGGATGCTTAGTGGGGGAACTTGGTAAGAAGTACACAATTTTTTTCCTTTTAAATGTTTTTGTGAATTTTATCATATTCAAATGTTTTTGTTTTAATGTTAAGATCCAAAGACTAAATACAAAATTCATTTTTTGATGACACAGATGTTGGACCTTACCGACCTCTGTGTAATTCTCCATTCGATTGACGAGGAGGGTATATAGACGCCCTGTCTGATGAGGATTATCAAATAGTGGAACAAAACCTAGAGGGCTTGATAGCGGATATTCCAAACATGCCTCTTGAAGAGGTTCCAAGACGCGATCAACGTCACACCGTAGGAGTGTCGAGTCCATGGGTCGATTGCTCCGTAGGTTTGCTAGGGTAGTTGTGTGTTACCTTGAACGTCATCCATGAAATCACTGTGTAGAAGCTATGAGCTTGAGATTTTGACTTGTTGCAATCAAGTTTGCAATCAATCAACGGGTTCTTAGCTCAAATGGATGGTTTCTCGGGTATAATCAAATCAACCTTGTTCTCAGGGATCAACATAAGGTTGCTTTTATTTGTCCTTGAAGTGCACCTATGAAACTTCTTTTAGGTCTCTCAAGAGCGGCGCAACTTTCAATGCACTATGTCTTATACTTTCCATGATATCAAGCACATTGTTCAACCATATTTGGACGGTTTACCCTCACTCAATGCACCAAGTTGATCACCCAAAACACCTACGAGCCATTTTCATGCAACATGCGGTTCCTGCAGTATATGTTTGAATCCTCATAGTGTGTTTTTCTGTGTGGAATCGGCCACCTTCTAGGTTTTATCATTTCGCGTCAAGAGATCTAGGTGGATACTTTAAAGGTTGAGGCGATCTTAATCTCCCTCCTCCTTCGCTTATGCGTCACAAAGTTTGCAGGTGAAAGAAAAATTTCTTCATCATTTTATCGAGATGCGAGATAGCTTCATTGAATTACGACTGTTATTAATAAAGGGGTTGAGTTAGATGCGGGATACCATTTCCGACGTGATTTGAGAGCTTTAGAAATTGTCCCTAATGCTGATGATCTTCTTCTCTTTCCCCGATTACGGTCATTGAATATTTCCTTTATCTTATTTGCCACCAGTTACACCATTGGTATAGTTCTCATCTAAGAGGATGATGCTAGCGATGAACATGTTATTTACTACTTGAGTGAAGTATAACACGCCTTTTGAAATCAAGTATTTACATGTCGAAAAAGAAACCCAGCCAGCTATCGTTCAAGCCATCCAATGCTTACGGCACTATATCCTCTCACGCCAAGACTACGGTGATTTTTCACTACAACCCTATGCAACACATTCTTACGGAGTCAATTGCTAGGGGAAAATACTCCAAATAGATAGTGATTCTCCGGAGTTTGAATTAGAGTTTGAATGTGCCAAGTCTAAGAAGTCCTTAGTTTTCACTGAGTTAATATGTGATTTTCCCCATTCTGAAATGGAAGCGATGATGATTCGTGCGATGAGTCTCTTTTCCTTATCAGCACATATGATCTTTGGTATGGTGATATCATTATATATCTCCAAACCCGGACTTTCCAGCCAACTTTGTCTATGAAGTATTGGCAGGTAAATTAGCATCACGGCTATCAAGCCCGTCGATATATTATCCTCGGGGATCTCTTTATCGTTGGGGGATTGACTTTGTTTTTCGATGATGCCTCACATTTGACTAAGTCGAGAAAGCCCTGAATGACTACGATTTTGGAGCTTGTGGTGGTCACATTTCTTGGTATGATACTGCCCAAAATATATTATGATTTGGGTATTTTTGGCCTTCTTTACATTTGCGCGGCGCATAATCACCGTAAAAAATGCCATGCTTTCCGGACCTATAATCCCGGAGAATCTGGTCCCACATCCCTCCTCTTCACCCTATGGTCTCGTTCGTCCCGCTGCGAAATGGGGCATCGATTTCATGAAGCATGTCACCCTCACTTGGTTGGGGGCATGGATACGTATTAACCCGGCCGATTACTTCTAGTAAGATTGAGCAATGTCGAAATTTGACAACATTGGAAAGACCGCAGCATTGTTCATTTTTTAATCACGTCATAGATCGTTTTTGTGTTCCCCAAGCTATAAGTCATTGATCGCGGTAGCCACTTTAGAAACTTCTTGATGTCAGAACTATGAAAAGTTGGGTCTTCGTCATGATAACTCAGCGCCCTATTACCCACAAGCCAATGGCAAAGTCGAAGTAGTCAACAAAGTTCTCATAACTATGCTCCAGGCAGATGATGAGGAGTTCACAAAACAAGTTGGCACACAATGTTGTTTCGGCATTGTGGGAAACTAGGTTATCCGTCAAATTTGCTACTAGGTTTACACCTTTCCGGTTGGTTTATGGTTTGGAAGCTATTCTCCCGATTGAATGTGAGATACCTCTTTAAAAACTAGTTGTTGAACTCCTAACAAACACTTGTTGAGGAGAATGTCTATTGTATCTTATGAGATTAAAATGAAACTCGACGCGATGTTACCCTAGTTATAGAAGCTTCGGAAAGAAACATGTTAAGGCACAGTATGAAAAAACATGTCAAGCCTCACATTTTCCTTGAAGGAGATCTCATTCTCCTCTATGATCAAGATCGAGGATATGCTAGAATTTGGAAAATTGAAGCCATGGTGAGGTCCTTATATCTTTCGATGAGTTTTGGAAAAATGAACTTATGAGTTAGTAGATTATGATGGTATCCCTTTGGTGAACCAGGAATGGGTTGTACTTGAGAAAAATTACTATGCATAAAATCATTTGTGCACAGTACTTATTTTTTATTGTATCATACTTCTTGTGTGTTCTTGTAGCTTTTATTAAGTTATCGGTCTTTGCCCTTATGTGGCGTTGTGTTTGATTTCGGATGTCGGAGTCTTCACTACCCTATATTGGCTTCGATGGCTAGCCGTGATGCTCAGAACCTTTCTTCAACTGCATGGGCAATTTATGCCCATACAAACAAACTTATTATATAAGGTGTGTTACACCGATTAGATGAAATAACAACATTGCGAGTATAGTGTTGTTATTGAATTATTGGTTGATGTTATCTCACTTAGAATCCATCATTTGGTTGTCTTGGCGAATGGGATTCGCTGACTTGTAGTACTTCACCAGTTAAGTAATGTCTATACTATTAGAATTCCTACTTTGTTATGGATTGTGTTGCAAATTAAGCCTCTTGGAACATTATTTGATTACATGTTGCATATCAACATATTCCTAGATGTCTAAATACATTAACAAGCGCATTAGATAATTATGTGATTAGACAGACATTTGGATCATTATAAATCAATCACATCAATTTTAACACAATACAAGGTAAACCGATCCGTTTGTATATATATAGCGATCAAAGAGTTTTTTGACAAAAAGTTTGCAATCAATCAACTAGCTCTTCATCTTGGACAATAGTGAGGTTCACCAATCGTAAAAAGTGGGTATCAAACATTCCACAACATATAACATGAGTGACCTTGATGCATGCAATGAGGTCGATATCTGTGTGAGTACTAGAATGACGATTTTTAGACTCAGGTTCTCAATCTCCCTAATAGGCAATAAGATCCCTAATTTATCTATACCTACAATGTAGTGGTCTTGATGTACTCCTCAATATTCCTCCAACCTCCATCCCTTCAGGATTTGATATTCACCACCTCACCTTGGCGAGACAACCTTATGAAGTAGGTATTTCCCACTTCAATCCTCAATAGTTTTCCATCAAGTTTGAATGTTCCGGTCTCCGGATCCCAATAGTTTATCAGTATTTGGAACAACCTCACTTGGGCCCTCATACCTTTTATGGCCTAAAATTTATAGAGCCCAAATTTTGGCAAATATTGTTCGACCCTGACATCTCTTTCTGCTACAACAACAAACTCGTCATGCTCCCCTTCCTTCCATTCAATCACGATCATGCAAAGGAAACACAAAATTTTTAGTTAGTCTCATCAAAAAATTCCTCAAAGAGTTGTACACATTCTGTCTATAACAACCATGTATGAGCTTCATATCACGATGGGCGTTCTATTCCCATGCACTTCGCCTTGTGTATGAAGTACAACCTACATACACCCTAGTTTCTAATTTACAATGTCTAATACTAAAAACTTGTGCACTAAAACTAAAAATTAAACCATAGAATTGGAAGAGGATAGGATGGGAACTTTTCTGGTTTCAATTCCGTCAATTAATGTTAAATATATTGTGCCCTCAACGGTGTAATGGTACCTTTGCCGGTTGTCTTTGGTGAGTTATAATTTTAATCTTGCTTGAGCATATATAGCTCAATCATCTTACATTAATAATGATATTAGGAGTTACATTGCTAATAATACATTTCAATATCTTGTTCTATTCTTTTTCTCTCTTCATTTCTCTTTGCTCCACAATTTATCATGGTATCGGAGATACAGTAGTAAGCCTCTTCACAAAAGCTGGAGAGCAACATGATCCTCCAATATTGTAATTACGCGGCATCTTGAGAGCAGCGACTACAGTTTTTTCACAAGGAAGAGCTTGCTAGTAATGCGCAATACTCTTTAAAGATCACCGTAGAAGCTTCTTAAAAGCATACAAGCGGCTACGAAAGATCACGGGCGAAGAAGAGCGTGAAGGAAAACCCTAAATATTCTTGTAATCTTTTCAAGAATCGTCAAGATTGTGAAGAAAAGTCGGAGGAAGCGAGAAATTTTAAAGAACTCAAAATTTCCCTCATATACATTAAAGGTGAAGAAACGAGAATGAAGGAATTCATGAAATTCTTTCAAATCTTTGAAAGGTTCATGAATCTTTTCTTCAGCGGGAGAAAATTCCGTTAAATTCCGGATAGAACGCATCTCAGGCACAAAAGAGCGCCAGGCCGTGAAATTAGATCTTGTGAAACGGTTCAAAGGCGGGGAAACCAGATCGAGAAGGAGGAGGAGGAGGCGCGGAAAGAGCTGAGAAGGAAATTTTAACCCGTCGGTCATAAAGGGCCAAATGACCAGATTGGATCGAGACACCGCGAGTTTGAGATCCTCTGCCGATTACCTGATGATGAATTCGACTTGTGGAATCCGAAATCCGGCGTCATGACCGTCCAGATCCAAGAGACGCGATGGCGAGATCCTATCCATGCATAAAGAGTAGAGTCGGAGTTGGAGGCGGCTCTCTCAAAAACTCCGATCTGCAGCAATCGCCAATCCGGCTTGATCACGGTAGTCCATTTGGAGGAGGGCCGGTGGTATGAGATCAATGCATCGTTATCTCGGCATTTTGGCGTCCAGGATTTCTAGCTATCAAACTAAATTTGACATCGCCAGCTTCGAAATCGCGTCTGGCAATATGGCGATCAGATCTCTCAATGAATGGTTTGGACGCGTTTAAGCAGGCCTCCTTGGCCCTTCCGTCGGCATTCGACATTCGGGGTTTCAAAGTTGTCAAAGAAACTTTACACCGCAACTCGCGAAATCGCGATACTCTAAATCCCGATAAGATCTCGATTCATTTTTGATCGGACCGTGGACATCAAGGAGCGCCCGTCAGTGATATCGGCATTCGAGGGTTTCCACATTGACAAAACTTGGAGCATCATGTATGATATCGAGGAACGAATCAGGATCGTCCATCTCTCTTGGACGCGTGGCGCAAATTCGGTGATTTGGAAAAAGTCTCGAAGAGCAAAGCGCCATCGACATATCGGGTTGGAAATCCGCGATCCTTGAGAACAAGTGATCGGTTTCTTTCCAGCAAATCGCCGACGCAAATCTAGCCGTCCACCTATTCAGGACGCGTGGCAGAGAACGAAGCCTCGGGAAAAGTCCCGACGAAAAGGTCGCCGACATTTTAGGTTCAAGAAGACCAATAGGTAAAGCCGCGTTCATCGCCAAATCGCTTGAAGATCCGCGACTGAATCCATCTGTTGAGGGCCGGCGTGTTGCGGTCGAGCCATCGGGGAAAAGTCCGAATGGGATGGCATCATCGGAAAATCGGTGTCCGGAATCGAGAGCCTGAGAAAAAACCTCGACATCGGAATCATGAAATCCGATTAGCGATATCCCGTCTGATCACGGACCCGTCCGTCACATAAGATCAAGCCCGGTTAGCGAAGAGTCAAAGGCGATTTTTTCGCGTTACGGCGTTTGTAAAGCCGAAAGCGGGAAAAACCGTTACCTCTTTAAAAGAAAGGTGTGTGGTCACATTGCAAAGAGACCAAAGGGCCAATTCAAGCCGGATAAGCTCCCATCAGCCATCGAAATAGACGCATATAGGATGTAAATACAATTTTTTCCCTCTATTTTTCAGCATTTATTTTAATGACGTCGACCAGCAATCTCGTCCCGAAACTCGAGTCAGATTATTTTAGGAAAAGAATTATGAATTTTGGTCTCTTCGGATGATATCATTCCTGCAAGCACAAGAATGATGGGAACCCGGTGGATATTGGATATGTGGAACCAGATCCGGTCGCCCTCATTGTCATGACAAATGCTGGAGAATTGCTCAGGCAACTCGGCGATAAAACAAAAGAAAAGTGCGGATTGAGGAGCTACGTAGATGACTCAATTTTTTGAAAATCCACGGTATTTGGTACTTCCAAAGCGATTTGGGACATCCTCAAAGCGATCCCTATCGAGGAAATGACCAAGGTAAAAGCAGGTTAAACTGCGGTCATTATGGACACAATTGAGACTCTCGAGGGATAATGATGCGGCGCGTAGATCATTTCATGACGAGTCATGGGGATCGTCAACCGATTAGACTCATTGGTGAAAACGATCAGCGATCAGCGAATAGTTGAAAATTCTCATAAAGTGAGGAAATTTGAAATGGTTGTAGCGACCATCGCAGATCAAGGACACGTCAAGATTTTCCAACCGGATGAACTAATTGGTTCTCACGGTGACACATGAACAATACTGCATCTTATAGATGAGTCAATCTCCAATGTCTTCCAAACTCAATTCTCATTCGGAAGAGGGAAAGGAAGAGGAAGAAGTAGAGGAAGAGGGAACAATCGAGGTAACCCTCATACCAGTGGAGGAGCGAACAACAATATCCAAATCGAATTTCCAAGGTCAAAGGAAATCAACAACAATATCAACATACGAATTTCCGACCTCAAAGGGTAGGAGATTGTCTAATGAAAAAACTAGCATACAATGCTAATGCGCAAAAGTATGGGCACTATGAATCTGAATGCGGGAAGAAGCGGTGATTAGCTCTCAGGTAGAACACATGTGTCAAATCACATGGGAGAAAACTCGAGAGGTATGTTTCTCTCATGCCACAAGCGAGAACGACAACCTAAAGATCTCGGTTTATTTGGACGTTGGATCGCATTAATCACATATTGGTAACAAAGATTTATTTTCATTCATTGATTCTTCAATTTCCTCGATATTACTCTTGGTAATGATCATTTTAGTCAAAGTTCAAGGAAAAGGCTGTTCCTATTCTTACAAAGCGGAGATGTAAGAAAGAAGACATAAAACAACGTCTACCATGTACCAGGACTTAAAACATAATTTGTTAAGTGTAGGATAGCTCATTGAAAGGGATATAAGGTACTTTTTGAGGGGCATCTTGTAAAATCTATGATAGAAACCAATGAAAATTAATTTTGAAATCCTTATGACTCGAATAGGATGTTTCCCCTTACCCATAGAACTATAAATCAACCTTATGCACAGGGTGCATCAACCATGAATGAATCAATGGTTTGGCATACAATATTTGGACATCTACCATTTCGGAGTCTAAGTCTTCTTTAGAAAAATTCCATGGTCAAAGGTGTATTTATCTTTAAAGAGCAAATTCCCCCATGTGAGTCACATGCTTGGAAAACACAAGAGAACTAGTTTTCACAGTCTTCCGATCAAGCCAAACAACATCTTGAACTAGTTCACCTTGACTATGTGGACCAATGCAAATGCGAGTCAATAGGTGGTAGATTTTTAAATTTCTAGCGTTTATTGATGATTTATTGAGGAACACATGAATTTATTTTCAGTTCAAGTTTGAAACTTTTACAAAATTCAAATTCAAAGCAGAAGCTGAAAAACACAGTGGCAAATTTCTCAAAGTACTCACGTCAGATGGAGGAGGGAGAATACAGCTCCAGAGAATTTGTAAATTTTGCAAATCTCAAACCATCATCATGCAAGCAACAACAAGGTATACTCCTCGTGATGGAGTGTTTGAAAGGAAAAATCGGACCATCATGAATATGGCAAGAACACTTCTTAAATAAAAACACTTGTCAAATACTTTTTGGGATGAAATAGTAGCATACTCGGTTTATCTTTTGAACATATCACCAACCTCCAGTCTATAGATGAAAGTTCCCAAGAAGCATGGAGTGGGACAAAGCTCAATATAGCTCATCTAAGGACATTTGGATGCATAGCATATGCACACATACATTCCAAATTAAGGAAGCTTGCTTGATGAAAGCCGAGAAGTGAAAAATGCATTTTCAGTGGATACAGTGAAACATCTAAAACTTACAGTTCAATCCAATCACCAAGAAATTAGTTCTCAGTAGAGATGTACAATTTTGGAAAACTCAATTTGGGATGATTGAGAAAACCGACAAGTGGACGGTCAAAATCACTGGCCCAAGTTAGAAAACCACGAGAAAGGCCGAGCGACCCCGGTGCCTCAACCCATTCCTCCAGAATGCAAGTCCAAGGACACCAGGATAATTCACAGGATAGCTCATCTTCTAGTGGAGAATCCTTCTCTGAACCACAAAATCAAAAAACTCGAAGTTTGGCCCGAAATTCATCCCGTGATTGGATGACTCAACATAATATCTTTGCTTTAATGTCATGTCAACCCTACATCCCTTTAAGGAAAGCGACCAAAGGAGCCATTGAGTTCCAAGCAATGAACGAGAAATTGACTCAGTGAGAAGGACAAGACATGGGATCTTGTTGATTTGCCAAGACACAAAGAGTATTGGTGTCAAGTGGGTGTACAAAACCAAACTAAATGAAAAAGCAATGATTGAAAGAAGCACAAGGCAAGACTTGTTGCCCAGGATTCTCACAACAACCGGGTATTGATTATGGTTAAACTTTTGCTCAAGTAGCAAGATTGAACAACATGGAGCTTTATTAGCCATACTTGACTGCTTACAAATGACAAGTTTATCAAATGGATGTCAAGTCGGCATTCCTAAATGGTTTTTTAGAAAAAAGAAGTTTATGTCAATCAACCACACGGATTTGAAGTCCAAGAGCATCCGACCAAAATTATTAGGTTGAAGAAAGCCTTGTATGGTTTAAAGCAAGCTCCAGAGCTTGGTACAGTAGAATTGACACCTACATGATCAAAAGTGGCTTCAACAAAGTCAAAATGAACCAACACTTTATACCAAAATGGATCAACATGGTAAAATACTAATTGTATGTTTATATGTTGATGACATGATTTACCGGGAAATCTAGAGGCTAGCAGTTTCAAGTATGCCATGCAATCGAGTTTGAGATGATAGATCTTAGCATCATGAAGTATTTTTAGGCATTGAGGTTCATCCATCAACCAAAGGCATTTTTGTCAGTCAACAAAAGTATCACGTGGAGACATTCTCAAAAGGTTTAGCATGGAAGGATGCAATCCAGCAGAAAATCCCATAAGGATGCAATCCAGCAGAAAATCCCATACCTTTAGGCACAAAATTAAGCAAGACAGATGAAGGTCCCACAGTGGACTCTACTTTATACAAAAGTTTGGTCGGGAGTTTGTTGTATCTTACAGCAACTAGGCCAGACATCATGTATGCAGCTAGCCTTATTTCCAGATTCATGGAATCACCCAAAGATTCACACTGGAAAATGGCAAAACGAATTTTGAGATATGTAGGAGGGACAATAAATTTCAGCTTATGGTACACTACATCTGATTGTAATCAACTTTCTGGTTACACAGATAGTGACTTTGCAGGTAGCCTAGACGACAGGAAAAGCACATGAGNTATCTCAAAATTCGTTTTGAGATATGTAGGAGGGACAATAAATTTCAGCTTATGGTACACTACATCTGATTGTAATCAACTTTCTGGTTACACAGATAGTGACTTTGCAGGTAGCCTAGACGACAGGAAAAGCACATGAGGATATGTTTTTCAACTGGGCACGAACCTGATTTCATGGGCATCGAAGAAGCATCTGATTGTATCAATATATTCTACAGAGGCAGAGTATGTAGCTGCTACCTCAGCTTCTTGTCAAGCTGTGTGGCTGAGAAGATTATTGAAAGACATGTCACAAACATAAAAGGATCCAACTCTTATTTTCTGTGACAACACATCAACAATTGCATTATCCAAGAACCATGTTTTTCACAAGAAAAGTAAACACATTGACACTCGGTTTCATTTCATATGCGAGTTAGTCAATAATGGTGACATTGCACTACAATTTTGTGGTTCTAGAGATCACCTTGCTGATATCTTCACCAAACCACTAGGAAAGTTAGTTTTTGACTTCGAGAGACAACACTTAGGCATAGTCAGTTCTGTTGATTGTAACTGTTGAGTCTAAGAGGGAGTGTTAAATATATTGTACCCTCAACAGTATTACCGTACACTGCCAGCTGTACTGGACAGTTGTACTTTCTAATTTTGTCTTGCTTGAGCATATATAGCTCAACTGTCTTACATTGTAATGATCTTCTGAGTTCTGTACTTCTTCATACATTTCAATATACTGTTCTATTCTTTTCTCTCTGCATTTCTCTTTGCTCCACAATTTATCAAATTGTAGATCCGAGAGTCATCGATGAAATATTGTGAGTAAAATGGCCTAAAATACATTATGTGGGTGAAAAAACTCAAATGATATGGTAAATTCCATGTTTTTTACTATTTGTAAAAACTTTTCATCCACTTCATAAAGTTTTTTACCCTATCTTTCATATTTTTGAAACCAAATGAATTAATCGAGTAGTAGAAGACCTGGTTTGAAGTGGTTTTTTCCAGGGTTTCATGTATTTCCAACACTCTTCATCTCGTTCGGGCCTGCAACAAGTATTTTCCATCATTGGCATATAGGGTAGGTTTTAACCCTTCTTTGCATTTTTGCATCATCTTATGACCATGATTCATATGCCCTGGGTACGAACCCAATTGGTAGATAAATGGAACCTTCTTGCTCCTACTAAAAGTATCTCTATTAAGCGCTAGAGACTTACCAAACATGGGTACCCTAGTTATAATGATTTCATCATTTGGTGCCCATGCATAAATTACTACTCCATAGTTCTGAGAGTCCCTTATAGTCAAGATATGGCATTGCGTTTGGACCTCATTGAACTTACTCTATCTAATTCTAACCATGTTGACACAAGATTGTAGACCTTAGTTGAAAAGGAGGATGTGACCTGGACCGAGGCTCTTTGAATAACCCAAATTGTTTGGGATAACCACTCCTTACATGTTTATAAGCTTCATTGGCCTTCATATATTTCCCTCTTGGGAAGATGGCGAACATAGAAAATCCTATGTTAAAAGACTATCATGACCTATGCGTCCTAATATAAATAAATATTTGTTGTTTACAAGACAATCATTATAGTACAAGAATGAGAGGTGTAATAATATACAATGTGCATCGAGTATAATACAAAAAATAGAAAAAATATAATACAGAAAAAGGTAGAACAGAAACTAAAGTAACTGGCACATGAACACACGAAATTTTTTCTTCAAGAAACGATATGAGAATGGATTTTAATTATAGACAAAATCATAAATTAAATTTAAATATAAATCTCGATACGTAAAATCAAGGAAAGAAAGTTGCTCATGGGTAAGATAAATTCTTTGAGACAAGACAAAACAATATATTCTTGTTTTAATATTTTGTATCAAAAGCTATATATTCGAACGGAAAAATAAGTAAATTTAACTATTTCTTGACCAAAATATACACATAAAACTATAACAATCTGAGTGGTGTAACGAATTCGTTATTCTTATTCATGAAATAGTTCAATCAACAAAAAAAAAAAAATACAACTTCCCACGAACTGCTAGTCATTGCACCAGTTTGTCCATATGATATCACATCGCCTAAACTTCATAAATCCTTGAATATAAGTTACAGAGATTCATATATTAAACAATGTTTTGTTCATAATCTTCCTTGAGATATAGATATTCAAAGGAAACATTAGACCATTTATAAATATAGAAGAAACTGAAACAAAGGAAGGACAATGCGGTAATGATACTCTTCATTCACCAATCAAAATCACATAAAAGAAGAGTATTATATCTGAAAGAAATTCCAGAATACAATCCTAGAAAATTTAAAAGAAACATTCAGTAACTACAGATTTAAAATAACATATAAGTATCGTAAATAGATCGAAGAAGTTTAGATCCAATGTTAGTAGAAAAACATTTTCAAAAAGATAACTCCACAGTTACCAATAAAGTGTTTCCATCATTGTCTCCCACCCCCCTCTTTGTTTTTCTTATACTCTTTAAATACACCAAGAGTTTATCTAAATAGAACAAATACAGTCTCCCAAACTCGAGGGAATCTTTTTCAAAATTAACTCTTAATTCTAAATATATTGTCTTAACAGTTTTCATCTATAACTAACGAGTTTTCCTTTTCGACAGTATACTAAAATAATCCAAAATTTGGCAAATGATTGTAATGAGAGAATACACTCCATAGTTTGATTCCTTAAGCAATTGTCTCTTTTCCAAATTATCCCTGAAGACCATCAAAGAAAGCCAATTAATAACTAAAATAACCTAAAAATAGAACAACTACAAAATCTTGTAATTGTTCTATAAAAATAAACGAAGAAAGAGAAATTAAAAAACTTCAACCAAATTCATAGCTCACAAGGATCAACATTAGCGAGTAAAATTTCTTACGTATGATGGAATGAAAACATTGGCTCGAGAAGCATTAATAACCATAACATTTTTCTATGTATCTATGTTCTTCATTTTCTCAATTAAGCTTTTATTCTCAACCTCCCATTGTTGATTTTCTAATTCAATCTCCATTATGCTGCACCTAAGAACAATAATGATTGTTTGATATCTCTCCATCCAAAACAATGCATCCAGCCTAAGTTCATTCTTCAACTTACCATCCTCTAAAGTGGATCCT